>SJYT01059111.1:301238-341140 GCA_006410635.1 Cephalophus harveyi
AGCAAGTATGAAAGGGGAAATTAACAATAACACAATAATAGTGGGAGACTTTAATACCCCACTCACAACTATAGATAGATCAACTAAACAGAAAATTAACAAGGAAACACAAACTTTAAATGATACAATAGACCAGTTAGACCTAACTAATATCTATAGGACATTTCACCCTAAAATAATGAATTTCACTTTTTCCTTAAGTGCACACGGAACTTTCTCCAGGATAGATCACATCCTGGGCCCTAAATCTAGCCTTGGTAAATACAAAAAATTGAAATCATTTCAAGCTTCTTTTCTGATCACAGTGTGTTAAGATTAGATGTCAATTAAAGGAAAAAAAAAAACTATTCAAAATACAAACATATGGAGGCTAAACAACACACTTCTGAATAACCAACACATCAAAGAAGAAATCAAAATATGCATAGAAACAAATGAAAATGAAAATACGACAACCCAAAACCTATGGGATTCAGTAAAAGCAATGCTCAGGGGAAGGTTCATAGCAATACAAGCTTACCTCAAGAAGCAAGAGAAAAATCAAATAAATAACCTAACTTTACACCTAAATCAACTAGAAAAAGAAAAAAATGAAGAACCCGTGGGTTAGTAGAAGGAAAGAAATCATAAAAATTAGGGTAGAAATAAATGAAAAGGCAACAAAGGAGACTATAGCAAAAATCAACAAAACTAAAAGCTGGTTCTTTGAGAACATAAATAAAATAGACAAACCATTAGCCAGAGTCATCAAGAAAAAAAAAAGGGGGGGAGAAGAATAAAATCTACAAAATTAAAAATGATAATGGAGAAATCACAACAGACAACACAGAAATACAAAGGATCATAGAAACTATTATCAGCAACTATATGACAATTAAATGGACAATTTAAAAGAAATAGATGAATTCTTATAAAATAGTATAACCTTCCCTAACTGAACCAGGAAGAAATAGAAAATCTTAACAGACCCATCCCAAGCATGGAAATCAAAACTATAATAAAAAATTTTTCAACAAACAAAGCCCAAGACCTGATGGCTTCACATCTGAATTCTAACAAAAATTTAGAGAAGAACAAACACCTATCCTACTGAAACTCTTCCAGAAAATTTCAGAGGAAGGTAATCTGCCAAACTCATTCTATGAGGCCACCATCACCCTAATACCAAAACCAGACAAAGATGCCACTAAAAAGAAAACTACAGGCCAATATCACTGATAAACATAGATGCAAAAATCCTCAGTAAAATGCTAGGAAATAGAATCCAACAACATATTAAAAAGATCATACATCATGACCAAGTGGGCTTTATCCCAGGGATGCAAGGATTCTTCAATATTCATAAATCAATGTGATATACCACATTAACAAATTGAAATATAAAAATGATACGATTATCTCAATCATAGATGCAGAGAAAACCTTTGACAAAATTCAACACCCATTTATGATAAAAAAAAAAAAAACCCTCCAGAAAGCAGGCACAGAAGTAACATACCTCAACATAATAAAAGCCATATGTGATAAACCCACAGCAAACATTATTCTAAATGGTGAAAAATTGAAAGCATTTCCCCTAAAGTCAGGAATGAGACAAGGGTGCCAACTTTCACCACTACTATTCAACGTAGTTTTGGAAGTTTTAGCCTCAGTAATCAGAGAAGAAAAAGAAATAAAGAATCCAGATTGGAAAAGAAGTAAAACTTCACTGTTTGCAGATGACATGATCCTCTACATAGAAAACTCTAAAGACTCTACCAGAAAGTTACTAGAGCTAATCAATGAATATAGTAAAGTCTCGGAATATAAAATTAACACACAGAAACCCCTTGCATTCGTATACACTAACAATGAGAAATAGGAAATGAAATTAAGGAAACAATTCCATTCACCATTGCAACGAAAAGAATAAAATACTCAAGAATAAATCTACCTAAAGAAACATAAGACCTATATACAGAAAACTAAAACACTGATGAAAGAAATCAAAGATGACACAAATAGATGCAGAAATATGTCATGCTCATGGATCAGAAGAATCAATATAGTGAAAATGAGTATACTACCCAAAGCAATCTATAGATTCAGTGCAATCCTTATCAAGCTATCAATGGTATTTTTCAGAGAACTAGAACAAATAATTTCATAATTTGCATGGAAATACAAAAAACCTCAAATAGCCAAAGCAATCTTGAGAACAAAGAATGGAACTGGAGGAACCAACCTGCCTGACTTCAGACTATACCACAAAGCTGCAGTCATCAAGACAGTATGGTACTGGCATAAAGACAGAAACATAGATTGATCTAACAAAATAGAAAGCCCAGAGATAAATACACACACCTATGGACAACTGATCTTTGACAGGGGAGGCAAGAATATACAATGGAGAAAAGATAATCTCTTTAACAACTGGTGCTGGGAATACTGGTCAACTACTTGTAAAAGAATGAAACTAGAACACTTTATAACACCATACACAAAAATAAACTCAAAATGGATTAAAGATCTAAATGTAAGACCAAAAACTATAAAACTCCTAGAGGAAATCATAGGCAAAACACTCTCTGACATAAATCACAGCAGGATTCTCTATGAACCACCCCCGCCCCCCGCCCAGAGTAATGGAAATAAAAGCAAAAGTAAATAAATGGGACTTAATTAAATTTAAAAGCTTTTACACAATGAAGGAAACTATAAGAAAGGTGAAAGGACAACCTTCAGAAGGGGACAAAATAATAGCAAATGAAGCAACTGACAAATAATTAATCTCAAAAATATACAAGCAACTCATGCTGCTTAATTCTAGAAAAATAAACAACACAATCAAAAAATGGGCCAAAGAACTAAACAGACATTTCTCCAAAGAAGATATGCAGATGGCTAACAAACATATGAAAAGATGGTCAACATCACTCATTATCAGAGAAACGCAAATCAAACCACAATGAGGTACCATCTCATGCAGGTCAGAATGGTGGTTATCAAAAAGTCTATAAATGATGAAAGCTGAAGAGGGTGTGGAGAAAAGGGACCCCTCTTACACTGTTGGTGGGAATGCAAACTAATACAGCCACTATAGAGAAGAGTGTGGAGATTCTTTAAAAACTGTAAATAGAACTACCATATGACCCAGTAATCCCACTGCTTGGCATCCACACTGAGGAAAACAGAATTGAAAGAGACATGTGCACCCCAATGTTCATTTCAGCACTGTTTACGACAGCCAGGACATGGAAGCAACCTAGATGTCCATTGGCAGACGAATGGATAAGAAAGCTGCGGTACATAGAAACATAGAATATTACTCAGCTATTAAAAAGAATGCATTTGAATCAGTTCTAATGAGGTGGATGAAACTGGAGTCTATTATACAGAGTGAAGTAAGTCAGAAAGAAAGACACCAATACAGTATATTAATGCATATATATGGAATTTAGAAAGATGGTAACAATGACCCAATATGCGAGACAGCAAAAGACAAACAGATGTAAAGAACAGACTTTTGGGCTCTGTGGGAGAAGGTGAGAGTGGGATGATTTGAGAGAATAGCATTGAAACATGTATATTATCATATGTGAAACAAATCACCAGTCCAGGTTCGATGCATGAGACAGGTGCTCAGGGCCAGTGCTTTGAAATGACCCTGAGGGATGGGATGGAGAGGGAGGTGGGAGTGGGGTTCAGGATGGAGGACATATGGCTGGAGGACACCCATGGCTGATTAATGTCAATGTATGGCAAAATAATCACAATATCGTAAAGTAATTAGCCTTCAATTAAAATAAATAATTTTTTTTTTTTTTAAAGAGAGAGATGGAGTACCTTATCCCTAAGACTTGAAATGGTGAGGCTCAGTAGTCTGGGGGTTTAGTCTATGGATCTGGCTGTGTCACACAGGGACATAAGCTTTCAGGTGAGAAAAGTGCCCACGGTTTCTGTAATATATTTATTTGTGGGTGTGTGATCGGGGACTCACACAGCCTTGAAGTATGGAGCCCAGGTCTGAGAGCAGTGCTATTTCTGATCACATTTCCTTTCAAAGCTTTACCTTTAACAGTCAAGATAAAGTCACTCAGTCATTGTGAGAAATAGAATTAGATATTGCCTGTAATAGGGTCAAGATTGTAACAGTTACTTTCTCTAAATAAAATTTGTTTGTAACTCTTATAGCATATATTTTACACCAGGCAGCCAGTTACTTTGTGTGGCATGTGGTTAAACAGGAGAGAAAAAGCTTACTGCCATCAAAATAAATATCCCTGGCTGGCAGAACTGCAGTAATTTACCTAGCCTAAGGTCATTCTAAAGCAGTTTAAATGCATCATTAATCCACAATCCTCTAAAACACTAAAATACTTATATAAATTACAATAGAGGAGGATGAGCCTGAAGAGAGGAAAAACTGTCAAGATATGATACATTTAAATGCTGCCAAAAAAAAAGTCTCTGAGACTCATGAATAAATTATTGCTAAAATGAAAGACTTGATAAAGTGCCTAAAGGACATGATACATCCAGTTTTATTTGGTCAAGAAATATTCATAGAACGAATCTGGATTTCACCTTTCTGCATGTACATTCTCATCACTTAGATTTAACCTTGCTAACTCAAAATTTTCGGGTTCCTTTACATTACTTCCTTTTTCTTATTCCAGTCTTAATTATCTTTATTGCAGTCTTTTTATTACTAACAATTGGTAGGATACATCAAACATGTGTGTGTGTGTGTGTGTGTGTGTGTGTTCGAAGTTCAGTGGCATGGGTGGGGCTGTTGTTCTTTAGTCATTTAGTTGTTAAGTTGTATCTGACTCTTTTGTGACCCCATGACTACAGCCTGTGAGGCTTCTCTGTCCATGTAATTTTCCAGGCAAGAATACTGGACAGGGTTGTCATTTCCTACTCCAGGGGATCTTCCAACCCAGGGACTGAACTCCTGCATCTCCTGCAGTGGCAGGCAGATTCTTTACCATTGGTGCCTCCTTGGAAGTTCTTGATCTTGTAAGGCGCCAAGATGATGCTTAGATCTGGATTGTATAAACTGACAATAATATATCATTTGATGTCCAGCCCTCTGTCTCAAAACATTATTACCTGTGCCTGGACTTCTAACAGGGAAAGTGGTTCTCAGAATTTTCTGAGACACTCTTCCCAGGTTATAATCCTCAAATCTGGCTTGAGTAAAATTTTCCATTAATTTCTTAGATCAATTGATTATTTTTTCAGTGATACAGTATGGGCCTCCTCACCCTGTGTGAGCTCTAACTCTTTACTCTGGACTTCAAAATGGATGCCAACCAACCATGCCAGGCCCCACCAACACCTAGGTACTTGAATTGTTTGGGAAGGGAAAGAGGAAAGGAAGGGAATGCTTGCTAGGATTTTAAAGAAACAAACAATGAAGATGTTCTATTTTTGCTCTTTTTACTATGATTTAACCTCAGTAAATTTTAAAGGTATGTGAAGTGAAGTGAAAATCACTCAGTTATGTCCAACACTTAGTGACTCCATGGACTATACAGTCCACAGGATTCTCAGGCCAGAATACTGGACTGGGTAGCCTTTTCCTTCCCCAGGGCACCTTCCTAATCCAGGGATCAAACCCAGGCCTTCGGCATTGCAGGCAGATTCTTTACCAACTGAGCCACCAGGGAAGACCTTTAAAGGTGTAATAGTACATAACAAGCGACAGGAGTCCTGGAGCAATGTAATCTGATTATCTTGCTTTCTAGATGTGTCATAAAGAATTTAACAGGTCTTTACTCCCAGTTTCTCTAAATCTTTGATCTTGCTCAAGTGATGAAATAAATGCACATCATTAGATTTACTTTGTAATTCATGATGAGTCCGGAGGGCATTTCTACCTAGGTAACTTGAGGTACGTGAATTTTTTCTTTTTTTCTTTTAATTGATTTGGCTGCATGAAGTCTTAGTTATGACATGCAGGATTTTTTTTTTTTTCTCCCCTTTGGTTATGTCACCCTGTTTGTTTAATCTATATACTGAGCATATCTTGAGAAATTCTGGGCTGGAAGAGTTACAAGCTGGAATCAAGACAGGTGGGAGAAACATCAACAACCTCAGATATGCAGATGATAACAATCTAATGGCAGAAAATGAGAAACTAAAGAGCCTCTTGATGAGGGGGAAAGAAGACAGTGAAAGAGCTGGCTTAAAACAAAACAAAACAAAAAACTAAGATCATGGCATCTGGTCCCATTAGTAGTAGTGTTAGTCACTCAGCCATGTCTGACTCTGCAACCCCATGAACTGTAGCCCTCCAGGCTCCAGGGAAGAATTCTGGAGTAGTTTGCCATTCCCTTCTCCAGAGGATCTTCCCGACCCAAGGATCGAACCCGGGTCTCTGCACTGTAGGCAGAGTTTTATCATCTGAGCTACAGGGAAGGTCTGGCCCCATTACTTCATGACAAATAGAGAGGGGAAAGCTGGAAGTAGTGACAGATTTCCTCTTCTTGGACTCTAAAATCACTGTCGGTGGTGACTGCAGCCATGAAATCACAAGATGTTTCTTGACAGAAAAGCTATGACAAATTCAGATGTTGTATTGAAAAGCAGAGACGTTACTCTGCCAATAAAGGTTCATATAGTTAAGGCTATTGTCTTCCAGTGGTCATGTACATTGTAAGAGCTGAACTATAAAGAAGATGGAGCACCAAAAAAGTGATGCTTTTGAACTGTGGTGTTGAAGAAGACTTCTGAGAGTCCAGTGGACATCAAGGAGCTCAAATCAGTCAATCTTAAGGGAAATCAACCCTGAATACTCACTGGAAGGACTGATGCTAAAGCTGAAGCTCCAGTATTTTGGTCACCTGATGCAAACAGCTGAATCACTGGAAAATTCCCTGATGCTGTTAAAGATTGAGGGCAGAAGAAGGAGAGGGTGTCAGCGGATGACATGGTTGTATGGGATCACTGATGTAATGGACATGAACTTGGGCAAACTTCAGGAGATGGTGAGGGATACGGAGGCCTGGAGTGCTGCAATCCATGGGGTCACAAAGAGTTGGATATGACTAGGAGACTGAACAACAACCACAACAGCAACAACTGAGTCATGTGGGATCTAGTTTCCTGACCAGGGATCAAACCTGGGCTCCTGCTTGGGGATCTCAGAGTCTTAGCCACTGGATCATTAGGGAGGCCCCAGAGGGCTTTAGTTTAAATAATGAGGTGGCTCTGGAAGGGTACTGACAGTGTGAAGAAAAAAGCCCTGGGATTAGATAGAGACTCTGAGACCACTGTCCTCAGCCTGACCTCTGGAGAGGGAGCAGGGCTAGGATTGAGTTCTGGTCTTGAGTGTGGCCTGGGGGCCAATGTCTCAATGGCCATGCTGTCAATGAACCCAACAAAACCTCTGGACACAATGCTTGGGGAGTGTCCTTAGTCGGAGACAATACGCACATCGCAAGGCCACAAGGATGACAAGTCCCACTCCTGGGGTTGGAGAGTGGAAGCTATGTTTTTGGGATCCTCCCAGGCCTTGCACTGTGTGTCTCTTCCTCTGGCCAGTTCTGATCTAATGAAAGTGTAACCTTAAGTGAAGCTCTTTTTTGAGTTCTGTAAGACTTACAAGCAAATTAATAAAACTTAGGGGATAGTCAGCTGGTCAGAAGTGAGGTGTCCTGGGGACCCCAGATTTTGCAGTTGCCACATTTTGACGTGACAACAGTCTTGTGAGGGGCTGCACTGTGCCTTGTCTAGGGAATGTGGCCTGTCTCTGGGGAGTTGGTGTCAGATGTCACTGCACTGATAACTGGGAAAACTTTATAGAATTTGCTTTTGTGACCCCATGGACTGTTTCCAAAGACTAGAATAGGTACATTAGATTTCCACATCTTTTTAATATCTTAAATATTTTCTAAAAAATAAGCAATTATAGAAACAAAACTATTGTGACTGGCTCTTAACCAATCATTTCACTGTCACTGTTGCCCCAAAGTTCATAAGTTCATTTCCGAGTTGGTGAAAACTGGACAGGATTGACAGGGCAGAACCAGAAGGATGAGTGAATTGTTCCCAAAAATATGGGATATAAAATTAGAAGAAATAATTTGTTATTCTCACAAAATTAAAAATATACATTTCCATCAAGCCCTTTTGTCAAGTCAGAGCTCTGCTAGAACTGATACCAAGGTCTCTGTCTCAGCCTCCACCCAGTGGAGGCAATACTAGATGACAAAGGGTGTAAAGGAAGGGAATTCTTATTCTTATTACTTTATTATTTTGTGATACTATGTGAATAAATGATGACTCTACCCTTCTCTTCAGTTCCAAATATTATATAAATCAAATGAATACACAAATTGCAGTCAGTATTCCTCCTCCTCCTTCTCCTATCAACTGATGGCAAATGACATTGCAAAAATTTTCCAGTTTTTTTTTAATCTTTTTTTCAACAAACCAATTATGTTTATTATTCTATTGTCTATGGTTATTTTAAAATGAGAAAAGTAATGATACGGTTGAAACATTGTCTTTAAAATGACAAGATATCTTATGAAATTTACTTAACCATTAGTTGGGTAATTATGGACATACATTGGTAAAAACGTAGAATAATAATTTAAATGATTATTAATTCAATATAAACATTTTGTTTTCTCACTATGTTACAGTGAATACATGCATGTGTGCAGAGTTGATTCAGTCATGTTGGACTCTTTTGAGACCCTATGCACTGTAGCCCACCTGCCTCCTCTATCCATTGGATTTCCCAGGCAAGGATTCTGGAGTAGGTTGTCATTTCCTCCTCCAGGGGATCTTCCCCACCCAGGGATTGAACTTCAGTCTTCTGAGCTTTCTGCCTTGGCAGGTAGGTTCTTTACCACTAGTGCCATAAATAATAAAATATAATACAAAAATCTAAGCCATTGCAGATATAAAATGTTACACACTGTGAACTAATTTGCCAAGCTACATATTTTACAGCTGATTCATATTATTAATCTATAAGTATAAACTACTGCTAAGCTATAAGACCTAAATAAAAATGCACAGTAACCTAGCATCTCAGTTCAGAAACTCAGTTGTGTTTGACTCTTTGTGACTGTGTGGACTGCAGAATGCAAGGCTTCCCCGAAGTTCCATCACCAACTCCCAGAGTTTGCTCAAACTTATATCCATCAATTCGATCTAACCATCTCATTCTCTGTTGTCCCCTTCTCCCCCTGCCTTCAATTTTTCCCAACATCAGGGTCTTTTCCAATGAGTCAGTTTTTCACATCAGTTGGCCAAAGTATTGGAGCTTCAGTATCAGTCCTTCCAATGAACATTCAGAGGACTGAATTCTTTTAGGATTGACTGATTGGATCTCTCTGCAGTCCAAGGGACTCTCAAGAGTCTTCTCCAACACCACAGTTCAAAAGCATCAATTCTTTAGTGCTCAGCTTTCTTTATGGTCTAGTTCTCCCATCCACACATGACTGCTGGAAAAACCATAGTTTTGACTAGACTGACCTTTGTCAGCAAAGTAATGTATCTGCTTTTAATATACTGTCTAGATTGGTCATAGCTTTTCTTCCAAGGAGCAAACATCTTTTAATTTCATGGCTGCAGTCACCATCTGCAGGGATTTTGGAGAACAAGAAAATAACCTAGCATCTAACACACATATTAAATAAATATTAAAGCATATCTATCATATCACATATGCAAAGACAGAGATATATACACACTTGCATAACCAAACAAGCTAGTTGAATTTAGAAAGATGTTTTATATTTTTCTATAGCATTGTTTTAATGTTTAAAAGTAGAACACTGTATTCTATTCTAGCAGCAACATAAATAGAAAACCAAGGAAAAGTAAACACAAAATGTGCTCATCCACCTCATAAATCCTTTCAAATTTACTCCTAATCTCCAAAGATTGTGTTTGCCAATTATTTTTTCCCAAAATCTAAACACAGGGTGAAGATACTGAGAGGAACATGCAGAAAGTTCTTTTAGCAGTGAATCTAGGTGTTGCCTTTAGTTTTATGACTCTCATTCTTGTTAACTGTTATACAGATATCCCAGCTAAGTGGCTAAATGTCCTCTCTACAAGGTCCTTCAATTGAAATTGCTCCACATTCAGTGGGGAAAACAAAACAAACCACCAACCACAAGGCACTCCCTCCCCTACAGACACCAGCCTGGGCCTTTTATCTAAATATATCTGACTTGCCTCTCTTTTCCTCTACCCTCTGGCCTGTGTCTGTAACAGAAGAGACCACTTCTCATGACCTTTTAGGGACAATCTTTAAAATGTACATCTGCACCTTCCTAGAACTAGCAGTGTTTCCTCCTTCTTCCTAAAATCTTATTAACCACCACAAAGTGTGTGCATAAAATGTAGCATCTATTGACTATTATGGGCTTCCCCAATGGTTCAGTGATAAAGAATCCACCTGCAAAGCAGGAGACCCAAGAGACACAGGTTCGATCCCTGGGTGGGGCAGATCCCTTGGAGGAGTAAATGGCAATACACTCCAGTATACTTGCCTGGGAAATCACATGGACAGAGAACCTGGTGGTCTACAGTCTATAGAGTCATGAAGAGTTGGATACAACTGAAATGACTGAGCACACACACATGCAAGCACCAGCTTACATATGGTATGAAATGTAACAGAAAACCTTATCTTACTTCATTGTGTTTGTTTCCCTATAAAGCAGGAGCTCCATGATGGCTCAGTGGCAAAGAACCTGCCTGCCAATGCAGGAGACTCAGGTTCAATTCCTGGGACAGGAAAATACCCTGAAGAAGGAAATGGCAACCCACTCCAGTATCCTTGCCTTGAGAATGCCATGGACAGAGGAGCCTGGTGGGCTACAATTCATGGGGTCACAAAAAAATCAGACACACTTAGTGATTAAACAACAATGATGACCCCAAGCTCTGGGATGTAACGGCTGATGATCTGAAGTGGAGGTGGCCTAGAATAAAGTTCACAATAAATGTAATACTCTTGAATTCTCCTGAAACCATCACCACTCCCCAGACTGTGGAAAAACTGTCTTCCACAAAAACCAGTCCGTGGTGCCAAAAAGGCTAGAGACTGCTGCTAAAGGACTTTGGAGTGTTGACAAGGGCAGGTGTTCTAAATTACCAAGGCAACCAATCTCAGATGCCAGTGTGGAATTCCCAAAGGACAGAAGGACTATGGGCACCTCTGCAAAGCAGTGCTTTTATAAGGAAAACTTTATTAGCCTCAGGAAAATGAAGGCTGGAGCTCAGCCCAGGCTTGCCTGTTTACTCACTGTGTACTTTTGACTAACAGTTTTGCTTAGTTTCCTCATCTGATTTATAAAAAAGTTAGACAAGATTATTTTGCTCCTTTTGGAAATAGCAACCAACCAGTTTGGCAATGGCACCCCACTCCAGTACTCTTGCCTGGAAAATCCCATGGGCGGAGGAGCCTGGTAGGCTGCAGTCCATGAGGTCGCTAAGAGTCAGACATGACTGAGCGACTTCACTTTCACTTTTCACTTACATGCATTGGAGAAGGAAATGTCAACCCACTCCAGTGTTCTTGCCTGGAGAATCCCAGGGACGGGGGAGCCTGGTGGGCTGCAGTCTATGGGATCACAGAGTTGGACACGACTGAAGTGACTTAGCAGCAGCAGCAGCAGTTTTGGTAGATGGGAAAACAATGTTTGATTTAAAATACTTACACACAAAATCACAGAATTCCCTGAAATTGAGCATTAATTTTTTGCACTAGAGCATCTGCTTATAAATTGCTTTCCAAGTCTTATTCTAAAGCTAGGAAATATGAAGATTTGGCTGAAAAAAAAAGTTAATTTAATAACTGGATGAAATCTTTTTTGGAAGTATCAATTCAAACAGCTTCTCGATTCATGACAAGAGCATGAAAACACACATGCAGAACATTATGAGATCATGTTGCATGTTTGCTCAGCATTTTCAAACACTTGAAAGAATTTTGCTAAAGCATTGTGCTTCTAGAAGATAAGGATCAGCATGGGGATTGCCATGTGGCTCAGGTGTAAAGAATCTGCCTGCAATGTGGGAGACCCAGGGTCCATCCCTTGGTCAAGAAGATTCCCTGGAGAAGAGAATGACTACCCACTCAGTATTCTTGCCTGGGAAATACATGGACAGAGGAGCCTGGAGAGCTACTACAGTAAATGGGGTTGCAAAAAGTTGGAAACGATTGAGCAAGTGAGCACATGTTTGTAGAAGATAAGGGTCATGGGTTGGAGAACCACTGTCATTTGACAGGAAAAAGAAAATAGACAAGCATGTTCTAAAATAATTCTTATAGTAGAATATATTTATTTTGATAGACTAGACCACATGTTTAATGAACAGCTAAAAGTCTGTGCTATTATAAATACAGATCCAAGGTTAATTTAGCAACAAATGTGTACAATGTCCTATTATAATTAGCAAATAATGGAATTGAATAAAGAAAATTTCTCCCCTTACCATTGTCCATAATGGGGAGATAGTGAAGGACAGGGAAGTCTGGCATGCTGCAGTTCACATGGTCGCAAAGACTGGAACACAATTTAATGATAGAACAACAACAACCGTCCACAGACACATTTTATGTAACATTCAACCTATGACAATATGCTTAAATAACAACAACGAGTCCTGCAAGTGAAATATGTAGAAACCACTATCATAAAGAAAGTGATAACAATCTAAGAATAGTCAAGATTTTAGCCATGTATTCAGGGGTTTACGGCAGAACAGAATTATTTTTTTTCAAACTCCAGTCTGCTCTTAATATTAGCAGTGTCAACAAATCCTGGCTGAAAGCAGAACCTACTTAACAACTTAATTAAAATTGGAGTAGAACACTTGAAAACTTCAAATATCTACCTACAGATAACATTCTTTATTGGCAACAGATATTTTTAATAAGTGGATCAGAAATATATGAAAATTACTAGTCACCAATCTATAGCCATTCACTGTGCATCCACTGCAGGGCTTTGAAGTTGGCTCAGTGGTAAAGAATCTGCCTGCTGATATAGGAGACTCTGGAGAGGCAGGTTCAATCCCTGGGTCAGGAAGATCCCCTGGGGGATAACATGGCAACTCACTCCAGTATTCTTGCTTGGAGAATCCCATGGAGAGAGGAGCTTGGCAGGCTACAGTTCATGGGGTCGGTAGCAAAGTGTCGCACACAACTGAATGACTAACGAGCATCCACTGTACAGTGTGATGAACAAGGCATGCTACACTTCACATTCATGCAAAAAGGAAAGCTATTTTTACTATCCTCTCTAGATTTCACAGACGATTTTTGGGCACTTACTTACTGCTAATCACGAAAAGAATCCCCCAAATCAGATTTGGAGCATCTCATGCTATTTTACATTGATTAAAGTGAGCATGTAAGGGAAACCTTAAAAATTGGAAACTAGTCCCCAGATGTGTATTTTGGGATATTTGTCTTAAAATGAGGATAAGTGACTTTAAACATTTTGCTCTGTTGATGGTAGTACCGCATGCTTATGTTTGTGTAGAAATACATACATATCAGTATCAAATATTCACCACCAGCTAGTGAAAAATCCACTCACTTTTTATGCTTTAACTTTGTGACTCTTTCACCTTGGCCAATGGTAAAATAGAAATAAAGAAATCATTCTTATTCACTGTACCTAAGTGGCATTTTTTGATAGTGATAGCTCAATCTATTTATTTATATTTTAATTTTATATTGGAGTTTACTTGATTTACAATGTTGTGTTAGTTTCCAGTGTGCAGCAAAAAGATTCATAGTCAAACCTAAACCAGAGAACAGAATGATGTTTGCTAAACCAAGAAGCAAAATTATTATTCAGTACTTTCTTGCAATGTACTCACATGTGTATTAATGCTGGCCATGGACAACATTCATATATTCCTAATGATATATATTAAAATACATACACACACACACACACACACACACACACACACACATATATATATATATATACACACACACATATATGCAGAGAAATTCAGTGCCATACATGTTGGAAGGAAAACACTATCTAAAACTAGTTAAAGGTTAAAAAAATTAAAGGTAGATACAGACCACTAAGAAAGGAAATAAATTTATTTATAAGTGTACATTAATAGAGGGGTGTCCTTTCCATCTTAAAGATTAGTTTATAAAAAGTAGCAAAATGAATGAGAAAATGCTGGCAAACATATTAGAATATTTTTTACTAAGGACAAGATTCTGAAGCAAATATTTGATCATGGACTTAGATGAAACTATTTTAAAATGTGTTCTGTAAAGAAATTTTCATCAGAATTTATAAAATACATGAGTAAAATGAAAACAAAAACCTTTCCATGTGAAAACAATCACAGAAAGATAGCACTGGTATATGTCTACATGCAAGATACTGATGAATCATCCAGAGTCAATATACAACAGTAAGATCACTGACAAACACAGGATGTGTCTCAAATAAACAGAGGTATGCAATTGGAAAAACTCACAGAAACTACAAAAAAATTCTGTGAAGTGTTGCAAAGAGGAGAAAAGACTTTAGTGCTTAATTCCAACAGGATGCTGAAAAATGTATGCACATGTTTTCTCATAATTAATGCAATATCCACAGATATATTTTGTTAGGTGACTGAAGCTAGAAAGTCCTGTTTTAGCACCTAAATATTATGACTCAAGTCAATGTGTCATAACATGTATCATTTTTCTCCAACTGTAAGAACATTTTCAATGACATTTTGACTTACAAATGTTGTTGAACTATAACATTAAAGCTAAAGATCTGATTTGAAACAACCCCTCCTAGTCTTTCTGCATATCTTTTTAAAACTGAATGCAGTCAGTAAACCTCCTTAGCAAATCATTTTCATACATTATTGAGATTAACACAGAAGCAACTAAAATGAAAGAAGGTCAAAGTGAGGTGACATGTAGATAGAAATGTCAAAATAAAAAGTTCAAAATCAAAGCTGACACTAATATTAGTGCAAACAAGAGAAGTTATAAAAAACACATTCAGAGTAATTTAGCATTATGAAAAATGCTATGGGACCATCTCATCAAACACAATGCTACTTAGTTATCAAAACAGAGATTTTTCCCAAAGATGCCGTATTAAATATGCCTCTACCAAGTCAAGCTTGTCATATCTTCTTTAGCTCTTACAATGCTTTCCTTATTTCTTTCATATGTTTTACCCCTGAATGTTTTCCTGTCCTCTCCCTGTTTGGATAGTCCTGAGACACAATTAGCCCTGCTAATTAAAATAAACACAGGTAAATCAAGGTAGACTTTTCAAATAGGGGAGCTGTTCAAAGGACTGTATTTGATAACCAAACTAGCAGATCTCTTAATGTCTGAAGTGCTCAGATTAAAATGACCCCTTGAAGTACATCAAACTATACTTCCAAATTGAAATTTTAAGTGAGGTCTGCTGCTGTAAATGCCCCCTTGAAGGCTGTATTAATGAGCTCAACTACAGGCTTCTTTTGTTTTAATTAATTAGCAGAGTTTAAAAAGTAAGCCTTTCCTATATCATCATCAGAGTTATTAAATCAAGAGTTATACTACTGGTGTCCACATTATCAGAGAAAGAGTAGATACAGTTATTATCTATTTATCATCTCATTGGCTTGTATAAAGGTGACTATCTTTCTTTCATAAACTTACTGGTGGATCACAATAAACTGTGGAAAATTCTGAAAGAGATGGGAATACCAGACCACCTAACCTGCCTCTTGAGAAATCTGTATGCCGGTCAGGAAGCAACAGTTAGAACTGGGCATGGAACAACAGACTGGTTCCAAATAGGAAAAGGAGCATGTCAAGGCTGTATATTGTCACCCTGCTTATTTAACTTATATGCAGAGTACATCATGAGAAACACTGGACTGGAAGAAACACAAGCTGGAATCAAGATTGCCGGGAGAAATCTCAATAACCTCAGATATGCAGATGACACCACCCTTATGGCAGAAAGTGAAGAGGAACTACAAAGCCTCTTGATGAAAGTGAAAGAGGAGAGTGAAAAAGTTGGCTTAAAGCTCAACATTCAGAAAATGAAGATCATGGCATCCGGTCCCATCACTTCATGGGAAATAGATGGGGAAACAGTGGAAACAGTGTCAGACTTTATTTTGGGGGGCTCCAAAATTACTGCAGATGGTGACTGCAGCCATGAAATTAGAAGACGTTTACTCCTTGGAAGAAAAGTTATGACCAACCTAGATAGTATATTCAAAAGCAGAGACATTACTTTGGCGACTAAGGTCCGTCTAGTCAAGGCTATGGTTTTTCCAGTGATCATGTATGGATGTGAGAGTTGGACTGTGAANCACCAAGAGATGAATGGATAAAGATGTGTTTATGTAATATTTGTTATAAAAAGGTGAAATAATACCATTTGCAGCAACATGACAGAGACATTACTTTGCCGACTAAGGTCCATCTGGTCAAGGCTATGGTTTTTCCTGTGGTCATGTATGGATATGAGAGTTGGACTGTGAAGAAGGCTGAGTGCCAAAGAATTGATGCTTTTGAACTGTGGTGTTGGAGAAGACTCTTGAGAGTCCCTTGGACTGCAAGGAGATCCAACCAATCCATTTTGAAGGAGATCAGCCCTGGGATTTCTTTGGAAGGAATGATGCTAAAGATGAAACTCCAGTACTTTGGCCACCTCATGCGAAGAGTTGACTCATTGGAAAAGACTCTGATGCTAGGAGCGATTAGGGGCAGGAGGAGAAGGGGACAATGGAGGATGAGATGACTGGATGGCATCACTGACTCGATGGACGTGAGTCTGAGTGAACTCTGGGAGTTGGTGATGGACAGGGAGGCCTGGCGTGCTACGATTCATGGGGTCGCAAAGAGTCAGACACGACTGAGTGACTGAACTGAACTGAACTGTGCCTAGCAAAGCAATAACATTTTTATTTCCTACTTTTCCAAAACTCTGTCTCTGAGATTCGATCTGGCACCAGTGCATAGAGGCTGAGTTTTTGGCTTCAAGTGTGAAGTTTCCAAAATTTAATTCCTGAAGCTGTAAATACTCACCATTTCCTAGAAAATTCTCTGTATTACTAGCCCAATCTATCTCACAGGCCTCTGCTCAGACCACTTTTTTCCTCTTTCCAATTTCAGCCAGCTCCTTTCTAGCTTAAGTCTTTGCATATATGGGCTTTGATGCCTTCAGTTCTTCTCTTAATCTACCTTGGGTGGTCGCTTAACCACTTCCAACCTTATCTTAGCTATAAAATGGGACTAAAATACCAGTGATTGGCAGCGATAAAAAAATGAAATAAAACAAGTCATTGGCACATAAAACATTTAACTTTTTCTTCTAAAAATGTTCCAACTGTTAACATTTTATCCAATGTCTTAAAAAGATATGTTAGGTAGTTAGAATAAGAAAATGGAGTTCAAAATTGTGGCTTAAAGACAAAGAAAGGGAAAAGTCAGTGAAAACAGAATAAAAGGATATGCAGACAGGAAGGAGAACTTCAGGTGAAACAAACATGCCCCATTCTTGACTAGCCCAATTTGCATAGGGCAGGCTCAAGGTCGGGGAGGAGACACATATATAAAAGGAAGAAGCCAAGACTGATTGAGGCTTCTCCTCTGGCATCAACCTGCCCTCCTGCCTCGAGGGTGTACTATCCTTTGCTTGACAAATAAAACTGAGCTTTAACAGATCTGTAACACTAGTCTGCTGTTTCAACTCTTTGCTGTGGCAAGACAGAACCAAGGCAATCACACACTCCTAACAGACATGTCCATTTTCTTGTTCCTCAGTTGAGTTCAGTTGCTCAGTCATGTCTGACTCTTTGTGACCCCATGAACCACAGCACACCAGGCCTCCCTGTCTGTCACCAACTCCCTGAGTCCACCCAAATCCATGTCCATTGAATCGGTGATGCCATCCAACCATCATATCCTCTGTCATCCCCTTTTCTTCTTGCCTTCAATCTTTCCCAGCATTAGGGTCTTTCAAATGAGTCAGCTCTTTGCATCAGGTGGCCAAAGTACTGGAGTTTCAGCTTCAACATCAGTTCTTCCAATGAACACCCAGGATTGATCTCCTTTAGGATGGACTGCTTGGATCTCCCTGCAGTCCAAGGGCCTCTCAAGAGTCTTCTCCAACACCACAGTTCAAAAGCATCAATTCTTCAGCGCTAAGCTTTCTTTACAGCCCAAATCTCACATCCATACATGACCACTGGAAAAAACACAGCCTTGACTAGATGGACCTTTGTTGACAAAGTGATATCTCTTCTTTTTAATATACTGTCTAGGTTGGTCATAACTTTCTTTCCAAGGAGTAAGCATCTTTTAATTTCATGGCTGCAATCACCATATGGAGAGATTTTGGAGCTCAGAAAAATAAAGTTAGCCACTGTTTCCCTATCTATTTGCCATGAAGTGGTGGGACCAGATGCCATGATCTTAGTTTTCTAAATGTTGAGCTTTAAGCCAACTTTTTCACTCTCCTCTTTCACTTTCATCAAGAGGCCCTTTAGTTCTTCATGTTCTGCCACACGGGTGGTGTCATCTGCATATCTGAGGTTGTTGATATTTCTCCCGGCAATCTTGATTCCAGCTTGTGCTTCATCCAGTCCAGCGTTTCTCATGATGTACTCTGCATATAAGTTAAATTAGCAGGGTGACAGTATACAGCCTTGACGTACTCCTTTTCCTATTTGGAACCAGTCTGTTGTTCCATGTCCAGTTCTAACTATTGCTTCCTGACCTGCATACAGATTTCTCAAGAGGCAGGTCAGGTGGTCTGGTATTCCCATCTCTTAAATTTGTTGGCATATTGAGTGCAGCACTTTCACAGCATCATCTTTCAGGATTTGAATAGCTCATCTGGAATTCCATCACCTCCACTAGCTTTGTTCATAGCGATGCTTCCTAAGGCCCACTTGACTTCACATTCCAGGATGTCTGGCTCTAGGTGACTGATCACACCATTGTGATTATCTGGGTCATGATGATCTTTTTTGTACAGTTCTGTGTATTCTTGCCACCTCTTCTTAATATCTTCTGCTTCTGTTAGGTCCTTACCATTTCTGTTCTTTATTGAGCCCATGTTGTTCCTCAAATTGTATCAAATCTCTAGTTTTGAAAGAAACTTTAAAGGATTTATTTATCTCAATTCAGAAATTTATTAAAATCAAAGTGCATCTTCGACGGGAGGGATTGGGGGCAGGAGGAGAAGGGGACGACCAAGGATGAGATGGCTGGATGGCATCACGGACTCGATGGACGTGAATCTGAGTGAACTCTGGGAGATGGTGATGAACAGGGAGGCCTGGCGTGCTGCGATTCATGGGGTCGCAAAGAGTCGGACACGACTGAGCAACTGAACTGAACTGAACTGAACTGAAAGTCCATCTTCATCTGAAGGAGGCTATAGCAGTTTTAAATTACCATCAAGTTAATAATATTAATACCTCTATGATGTTGCACCTTTGCCAAAAAGAAGTGCTGAACTATTATAAATTTTGACACAATTTCAGTTCAGTTTCAGTTCAATTTATTTAACACAGTTTTATTGACCAGAGACATATTATGGCCACAGGCATTCTGCAAACTCCCCCAGTCAATAAAGTGTTAACTCTACTGCTTTGTTTCAGAATCATTAATGAAAAACACATGCCTCCAGAGGTATAAATAAAAAGGAAGTTTTCAAATAAATGAGCAAGTAGAATATTAACTAGTATCTAATTTTAAGGGACAGAGTACAGCATTCAATAATTTGAAAATGAATTGAACTTTCACATTGGTGTAAAAGTTGGAAGCATAGCCAAGTTCTCACTGAGGTGTGATTAATAACTTAAATACATTGTTAAAACCTGGTTTGTTGGAGAAACTAAATTGTACTATATAAGGAAGATCTAGGGGCACAGGGCACATTCAACTTTGTACAGCAAGCAAGTAGAGCTTTTGAAGGATACTAAATATCAGTGAAATTAGAAAAGCTGGGAGATTCTGGAAGTAAAATAGCAAAGACAACAACATTGTTTTTATGTTAAGTTAAAATTATTAGAAAATTACATTAGAATATTAGCTGCTTGTAGAAAAATCAAAATAAATAAGTTTATAATATTAATAAATGAAAGAGTTGGCATCATGAGGGCTAATTATTTTTTAATATCTTTAAGAAATTGAGGAGAAGGCAATGACAACCCACTCGAGTACTCTTGCCTGGAAAATCCCATGAACGGAGGAGCCTTGTAGGCTGCAGTCCATGGGGTCGTGAAAAGTCGGACACGACTGAGTGACTTCACTTTCACTTTTCACTTTCATGCATTAGAGAAGGAAATGGCAACCCACTCCAGTGTTATTGCCTGGAGAATCCCAGGGACGGGGGAGCCTGGTGGGCTGCCGTCTATGGGGTCGTACAGAGTCAGACACGACTGAAGTGACTTAGCAGCAGCAGCAAAAAATTGAAATTATAAAATCTCAGTGTTCAGTAAGTTATTAAACTCCCTTACTGGGAATTCATAATTCTCAGTTGAGCTTACTAGGAAGAGTTTTGGGTGATCAGCATTTTAATTTTATCCAGGAGAGACCATTTTATGTACTGAGATCATAATGATAAAGGACTGATCATCACATCCTCTGTTCAGTGCCATGACTGAGAAGCTAGGCTTTACACTCAGACAGGGTTTCGATTCCACCATTAACTCCAGAAGACTGTGCAAATTTGACCAATTATATAAACTTTCTTAATGTCAGTTTCTTCACCTGGAAAACTGGAGTAACACTGTCTACTCATTGGTTTATTTGGGGAAACAAATCTGGTGATTATGATTATGTCAAGTGGCAGAACCAGGATTCCAATCCAAGTATTCTAACTCCAAAACTCGAGACCTTAAAAGAACAATGTATATCCTCTTTTCACCCTGTCAACATGGTTTGGGTGATCTAGTTGCACATATGTGCTTCAGTTCAGTTCAGTCTCTCAGTCGTGTCTGACTCTTTGCGACCCCATGAATCACAGCACACCAGGCCTCCCTATTCATCACCATCTCCCGGAGCAAACTCAGACTCACGTCCATCGAGTCCGTGATGCCACCCAATCATCTCATCCATCCTCAGTCGCCCCCTTCTCCTCCTGCCCCCAACCCCTCCCAGCATCAGAGTCTTTTCCAATGAGTCAACTCTTCTCATGAGGTGGCCAAAGTACTGAAGTTTCAGCTTCAGCATCATTCCTTCCAAAGAAATCCCAGGGCTGATCTCCTTCAGAATGGACTGGTTGGATCTCCCTGCAATCCAAGGGACTCTCAAGAGTCTTCTCCAACACCACAGTTCAAAAGCATCAATTCTTCAGCACTCAGCCTTCTTCACAGTCCAACTCTCACATCCATACATGACCACAGGAAAAACCATAGCCTTGACTAGATGGACCTTAGTCGGCAAAGTAATGTCTTTGCTTTTGAATATACTATCTAGGTTGGTCACAACTTTTATTCCAAGGAGTTAGCGTCTTCTAATTTCATGGCTGCAGTCACCATCTGCAGTGATTTTGGAGCCCTCCAAAAGAAAGTCTGACACTGTTTCCACTGTTTCCCCATCTATTTCCCATGAAGTGATGGGACCAGATGCCATGATCCTCGTTTTCTGAATGTTGAGCTTTAAGCCAACTTTTCCACTCTCCTCTTTCACTTTCATCAAGAGGCTTTTTAGCTCCTCTTCACTTTCTGCCATAAGGGTGGTGTCATCTGCATATCTGAGGTTATTGATATTTCTCCCAGCAATCTTGATTCCAGCTTGTGTTTCTTCCAGTCCAGCGTTTCTCATGATGTACTCTGCATATAAGTTAAATAAGCAGGGTGACAATATACAGCCTTGACGCACTCCTTTTCCTATTTGGAACCAGTCTGTTGTTCCATGTCCAGTCCTAACTGTTGCTTCCTGACCTGCATACAGATTTCTCAAGAGGCAGGTTAGGTGGTCTGGTATTCCCATCTCTTTCAGAATTTTCCACAGTTTATTGTGATCCACACAGTCAAAGGCTTTGGCATAGTCAATAAAGCAGAAGTAGATGTTTTTCTGGAACTCTCTTGCTTTTTCCATGATCCAGCGGATGTTGGCAATTTGATCTCTGGTTCCTCTGCCTTTTCTAAAGCCAGCTTGAACATCAGGGAGTTCACGGTTCACGTATTGCTGAAGCCTGGCTTGGAGGATTTTGAGCATTACTTTACTAGCATGTGAGATGAGTGCAATTGTGCGGTAATTGGAGCATTCTTTTGCATTGCCTTTCTTTGGAATTGGAATGAAAACTGACCTTTTCCAGTCCTGTGGCCACTGCTGAGTTTTCCAAATTTGCTGGCAGATTGAGTGCAGCACTTTCACAGCATCATCTTTCAGGATTTGAAACAGCTCAACTGGAATTCCATCACCTCCACTAGCTTTGTTCATAGTGATGCTTTCTAAGGCCCACTTGACTTCACATTCCAGGATGTCTGGCTCTAGATTAGTGATCACATCATCATGATTATCTGGGTCGTGAAGATCTTTTTTGTACAGTTCTTCTGTGTATTCTTGCCACCTCTTCTTAATATCTTCTGCTTCTGTTATCTGTCCTTTATCGAGCCCATCCTTGCATGAAATGTTCCCTTGGTATCTCTAATTTTCTTGAAGAGATCTCTAGTCTTTCCCATTCTGTTCTTTTCCTCTATTTCTTTGCATTGATGGCTGAAGAAGGCTTTCTTATCTCTTCTTGCTATTCTTTGGAAGTCTGCATTCACATGCTTATATCTTTCCTTTTCTCCTTTGCTTTTTGCTTCTCTTCTTTTCAAAGCTATTTGTAAGGCCTCTTCAGACAGCCATTTTGCTTTTTTGCATTTCTTTTCCGTGGGGATGGTCTTGATCCCTGTCTCCTGTACAATGTCATGAACCTCATTCCACAGTTCATCAGGCACTCTATCTATCAGATCTAGGCCCTTAAATCTATTTCTCACTTCCACTGTATAATCATAAGGGATTTGATTTAGGTCATACCTGAATGGTCTAGCGGTTTTCCCTACTTTCTTCAATTTAAGTCTGAATAGTAAGTTGTTAATACAAGGTCCATAATCATAGTTTCTTTCACATTTTTTTTGACACTTGACCATTTTGATCAAGAAGATAACTATCAGACTTTGGCCCAGGTTGTCATCTCCAAAGACTGAAAGTGACTCTGTGAGACTCAGCAGGAAATCAGGTGAGATTGGAGTGAGGAAAGGAAATGAGTGGTGTGAACAGCAAGGCATCCATTTCCTGAGGGCACTTGCAGAGATAATATGATGTGCTACAAATAAGGCTGTATTTTTTTGTCTTTTGATTGCTTTCCTTGTCACACATAAATGCCAGCTTCTCAAACTAGGACTTATATAGGAAATCAATGCAGTTTAGCCCAGACAAGTTGATCCCTGTCCTGTGATGAAGGCTGAGTTTTCCACATTTCTAGAGTTAAGAAGTCTTTTATGGGTTTTGAGTCAATCATCTCCTTTTTTGTACTAATCACAAAGGGAAAAAAATCCTTTGCCCTAAACTAAGTTTGAATGTTTTGAAAAAAAAAATGTTTTAAATACACTAAAGATCCCTATTTTAAAATATCCTCAGGTAAAACATTTAATTAACCCAGTTATAATAAAAATTACATAATGTGCTTTACCCATTGTATTATTGTGTTTCTACTCTCTAGTACAGTCTGACACATAGGACTTATTACAAATATTTGTAAGATGAATGAATATATTTGTAAGATGGTGATCATAATCCTGTCTATCTTACATATTTATAAAAAATAATGACATATAAATCATTTATTAAGTGTGTAGATTACAGTAAAGCTTCCATAGATTGATCAATACTATCAAATAATTTTGACTAGAGATGCCAGTATTCAGTAGTATGGGATTACATTTAAGAAGGATACAAACAGATCAAGAAAAATATCATCAGTTCAGTTGAGTTCAGTTGATCAGTCGTGTCCGACTCTTTGCGACCCCATGAACCACAACACACCAGGCCTCCTTGTCCATCACCAACTCCCGGAGTCCACCCAACCCATACCCATCGAGTCGACGATGCCATCCAGCCATCTCATCCTCAATCATCCCCTTCTCCTCCTGCCCCCAATCCCTCCCAGCATTAGGGTCTTTTCCAATGAGTCAACTCTTCACGTGAGGTGGTCAAAGTACTGGAGTTTCAGCTTTAGCATCAGTCCTTCCAATGAATATTCAGGACTGATCTCCTCTAGGATGGACTGGTTGGATCTCCTTGCAGTCCAAGGGACTCTCAAGTGTCTTCTCCAACACCACAGTTCAAAAGCATCAATTCTTCAGTGTTCAGCCTTCTTCACATTCCAACTCTCACATCCATACATGACCACTGGAAAAACCATAGCCTTGACTAGATGGACCCTTGCTGGCAAAGTGATGTCTCTGCTTTTTAATATGCTGTCTAGGTTGGTCATAACTTTCCTTCCAAGGAGTAAGCATCTTTTAATTTCATGGCTGAAATCACCATCTGCAGAGATTTTGGAACCCCAAAAAATAAAGTCTGACACTATTTCCACTGTTTCTCCATCTATCTGCCATGAAGTGATAGGACTGGTTGCCATGATCTTCATTTTCTGAATGTTTAGCTTTAAGCCAACTTTTTCACTCTTCTCTTTCACTTTCATCAAGAGGCCCTTTAGTTCCTCTTTACTTTCTGCCATAAGGGTGGTGTTATCTGCATATCTGAGGTTGTTGATATTTCTACCGGCAATCTTGATCCCCACTTGTTCTTCTTCCAGCCCAGCATTTCTCATGATGTACTCTGCATATAAGTTAGATAAGCAGGGTGACAATATACAGCCTTGATGTACTCCTTTTCCTATTGGAAACCAGTCTGTTGTTCCATGTCCAGTTCTAACTGTTGCTTCCTGGCCTGCATATAAGATTCTCACAGGAAGGTTAGGTGGTCTGGTATTCCCATCTCTTTCAGAATTTTCCACAGTTTATTGTGATCTACACAGTCAAAGGCTTTGGCATAGTCAATAAAGCAGAAATAGATGTTTTTCTGGAACTCTCTTGCCTTTTTGATGATCCAGCAGATGTTGGCAATTTGATCTCTGGTTCCTCTGCCTTTTCTAAAACCAGCTTGAACGTCATGAAATTCATAGTTCACATATTGCTGAAGCCTGGGTTGGAGAATTTTAAGCATTACTTTACTAGCGTGTGAGATGAGTGCAATTGTGCGGTAGTTTGAGCATTCTTTGGCATTACCTTTCTTTGGGATTGGATTGAAAACTGACCTTTTCTAGTCCCATGGGCACTGCTGAGTTTTCCAAATTTGCTGGCAGATTGAGTGCAGCACTTTCACAGCATCATCTTTCAGGATTTGAAATAACTCAACTGGAATTCCATCACCTCCATTAGCTTTGTTCATGGTGATGCTTTCTAAGGCCCACTTGACTTCACATTCCAGGATGTGAAGGATTTCACATTCTTGGCTCTGTGTGAGTTTTCACACCATCATGATTATCTGGGTTGTGAAGATCTTTATTGTACAGTTCTGTGTATTCTTGCCACCTCTTCTTAATATCTTCTGCTTCTGTTAAGTCCCTACCATTTCTGTCCTTTACAGAGACCATCTTTGCATGAAATTTTCCCTTGGTATCTCTAATTTTCTTGAAGAGATCTCTAGTCTTTCCCATTCTATTGTTTTCCTCTATTTCTTTGCATTGATCACTGAGGAATGCTTTCTTATCTCTCCTTGCTATTCTTTGGAACTCTGCAATGAAATGGGTATATCTTTCCTTTTCTCCTTTCCTTTTCACTTTCTTTCTTTTCACAGCTATTTGTAAGGCTTCCTCAGATAGCCTTTCTGCTGTTTTGCATTTCTTTTTCTTGGGGATGGTCTTGAATCCTGTCTCCTGTACAATGTCACGAACCTCCATCCATGAGTTCATCAGGCACTCTGTCTATTCGATCTAGTCCCTTAAATCTATTTCTCACTTCCACTGTACAATCATAAGGGATTTGATTTAGGTCATATTTGAATGGTCTAGTGGTTTTCTCCACTTTCTTCAATTTCAGTCTGAATTTGGCAATAAGTAGTTCATGATCCGAGCCACAGTCAGCTCCTGGTCTTGGTTTTGCTGACTGTATAAAGCTTCTCTGAGTTTGTAGTTTTGTCCATTGGCAGTGGGAGGCTTTAAAGGAGGGGGTAACATAGATTTTGTAGTACAGCAACATCGTTTGGGCACCAATGTGCAAAATTATTTCCAGGAGAAAGGTGTGAAAAGTAGAGTAACTCTAATTCCTCCAAGCCTCAGTTTCCTTGTGTATAAAATGGAGATGATGATACTTGCAAACCCTATTTCATGATATTCTATGGATGAAACATAAGAGAAGGTGTAATTATTCATGTAGACAAATGTAAAGTGCTATATAGAAAAATACACAATATGATCATCCCGTGTTTTTGTGTTCATGAAAATCAGTTGTGACTCAGAGAAACATATTCTCATTAGCAAACTGGCCTACCCTTTGTTCTCCTGGACCTCAACTGTAGGACCCTCCAGAAACAGGGCAAAGGCTAGGAGTGATATGACTATAGATAAATTAGCATTTTCCCAAGAGAAAGGAGGACATAAAGCTCAAAGAAGGAAGAGAACCTGTTCCAAGAAGAGAAAGATACTTAAAATATCTTGCTGACCCTGGTCTTGACTTCTATAGATGTCTTATTTTCTTAACAAGTTTCTTTGAGCCCCAGGACATTTCAATTTAAAAAAAAATTAACGAGGGTGAAATGATAGCCTGAATAGATGACACAATTTAATCTCCATCTTTAGTCAATTAAACTAATGGAAAACTTCCCCCTTGCCAAACTTATTAGCACCTGATAAAAGCTGTTAACAGAAGTCCAATAGTTGATCATTTTAAGAAAAACTTGCTAACATTTAATTTCTAGGTTGAATGCTGATTAACTTTTAACCTGAATTATGACCTTGCAAAACTGAGTTGTTTAAAACTACCAGAAAAGGAAAAGAATTAATTGATACCAAGATGTAGGATCATATGAAGGCTGGTTCCATTTAGAGATGGATGTTTGAGGCTGATGTGGGTCAAGCAAGACAAAAAAGAAAGAAAGCATTGCAACTGAGAAAGCAGTAATGTAGGAGGCGGCTGGCAGCTACTGAAGAAGCTGTCTCAGAGAAGGGAGTCCAGGGAGCTCAGTTAAGAGACGGGCTAAATGTACACATTCAGTTCACATGGGTAACATCTGATGGACAGTGAATCCTGTGCTCTCTAAAGGCCAAGAGACATAGAACATGAATATTCACCCTAAGGCACTGACACTTTACTCACCATGCCTTCCTTATGTACTGCTGATAAGTGTGATTGGACAAGACAGGCTTGAATATTTAAACAAAGAATATACATAGAGTAAATGCTATTAGCTAAGGCAGACATGATCTCAGTTCTTCCTATAGGGAGAAAGCATAGCAATGATGGGAGAGTTATAAGGTTGGGAATTAAGAGAGACCAGGGCTTAATCTTCAATTTGAAAACTCAGGGCAGCTTGAATCTTGTGGAAGTTCCTTAGTATCAATAAGCCTCATACTATTTTCATACATTTTCTGAATATTAATACAAAGTATTTTGTAGAAAATGTGGAAATATAGAAAATTAATAGAAATACATTTTAAATAGTCCAGAAGACACCCTAGAGATGACCATTATATTTTATATATTTCTGTCTAGTATCCTCATGGAATGATCATTTATACATAATTTATATCTTGATTTCGGAGAAGGCAATGGCACCCCACTCCAGTGCTCTTGCCTGGAAAATCCCATGGATGGAGGAGCCTGGTGCGCTGCAGTCCATGGGGTCGCTGAGTCGGACACGACTGAGTGATTTCACTTTCACTTTTCACTTTCATGCATTGGAGAAGGAAATAGCAACCCACTCCAGTATTCTTGCCTGGAGAATCCCAGGGACAGGGGAGCCTGGTGGGCTGTGGTCTATGGAGTCACACAGAGTTGGACACGACTGAAGCGACTTAGCAGCAGCAGCAGCAGCAGCATACCTTGATTTATTCCATATATTTTATGTACCAGGTATTTTCATATATAATTAAGACTCTAAAAGCACAATTTCTGACAGCTGTACAATGATCCATTACATGAATGTAGCATCATGTATTTAAGAATTCAGCCTACCTGAGGCTGTCATGTGGAAATACCATATAGAGATAACAGAGAAGAAAGGAGGAAGAAAGACTCAAGATTCAGCTGTTCCAACACCTGAGGATTTCAGCCCCCATCCAGGTACAGATATGTGAGTAAAGAAACCTTTGGCATAAACCACATTGTATTGTTGAGGACTTTTTTTTTTTTTTTTAAGTTTTGGAGGCTTAAGTACAAAGCACATGAATGTAAAAGCAAAATAAGACCAAACATTTCCAGGTAGCTTGTTTCTTTCATTCAGAAGGCTTCAGATTGAGGAGTGTGTTTCTTGAAAAGCCATACTCAAGAATTCAGGAAACCATGCTTGAGAAGTTCACCCATCATTCATAAAAGTGGTTTAGATGAAGAGATACTAGACCTTGACCCTGAGTCTGATGCCACAACACATGACACTTCGCAGGGATCCTAGGAGGCACTGAGTATATTTTGTATTTGGGAAGAATGCAAATAACTTTGGAAAGAGGGTGGCTTCTGGTTCCTTTTAAAACATATCTGTAAACTGCATAACTCTTCCCATCCAAGATGGAGTCCCTGAAATCTGAGTGGCTTTTGTGACTCCTTTGATTAACAGAATGTGGCAGAAGTGATGTTGCATGATTTGAGGCTAGAATAGGAAAATTTCATGTTGTTACTGCTACTGTCCACTCACTCTGCGAGTGTTCATCTGCCATGCAATTCAGTTTACCCTGAGGCTGTTGTGTGGAAAGTCTACTTGGAAGGGAAGGAAGGAAGAGAGGAGAGGGAAAGAATAGCCCCCGTTATCTGAACTTTGCAACTAAGATGCCATATATATAACTTAAGAAGCTTTTTTATGATCCCAGAGCCATCCTCCAACTCAAGCCTAATTAGAAATCCTGTGCCTAATGTGCCCAGTCCCCCTCAAATTTCCGAACAAAATAAACATCATTTTAAGATCCACAATGGGTGGTTTGTCATGCAAGAACTGGGATAAAATGAGACAGTGTAGGTAGATGCAGAGGATATGGTACTTGGTACACATTGCAAAAGTCAGTTAGCTCTCCCCTCTTCATAGGGAAAATCTGTACTTTAAGGGCTAGAAATAGTACTAAGAAGTCTTCAGTCTCTTTTTCTCCAGATACTACCCTAGGCAAAAATTTGATCATGCCCCTCAATGTGACCTCTGAAGGAAAACTGCAGTGCCTTCTGGTAAGGGTTTAACCATTCCAGGCTTTATTTTATTTAAATTCAACTTTGGTTTTGATCTCAACTCTACTCCTTTTGTGATTATTATTTAGTTGCTAAATCATGTCCCACTCTTTTAGAATCCCAAGGACTGTAGCTCACCAGGCTCCTCTGTCCTTGGGATCTCTCAGTAGCAAGAATATGAGAGTGGGTCGCTATTTCCTTCTCCAGGGGATCTTCCCAACTCAGGGATCAAACTCATGTCTCCTGCATTGGCAGGTAGAGTCTACCACCTAGCCACTAAAGAAGCCCCTAATCCATTTACCATGGATTTATTTAGCCCCTGCTGCTACCCAGGACCATGCTGGATGAATGATGAGATAAATATCAATCAGTTCAGTTCAGTCACTCAGTCGTGTCTGACTCTTTGCAACCCCATGAATCGCAGGACGCCAGGCCTCCCTGTCCATCACCAACCCCCGGAGTTCCCTCAGACTCACATCCATCGAGTCAGTGATGCCATCCAGCAATCACATCCTCTGTTATCCCCTTCTTCTCCTGCCCCCAACCCCTCCCAGCATCAGAGGCTTTTCCAATGAGTCAACTCTTCACATGAGGTGGCCAAAGTACTGGAGTTTCAGCTTTAGCATCATTCCTTCCAAAGAAATCCCAGGGCTGATCTCCTTCAGAATGGACTGGTTGGATCTCCTTGCAGTCCAAGGGACTCTCAAGAGTCTTCTCCAGCACCACAGTTCAAAAGCATCAATTCTTTGGTGCTCAGCTTTCTTCACAGTCCAACTCTCACATCCATACATGACCACAGGAAAAACCATAGCCTTGACTTGACAGAACTTTGTTGGCAAAGTAATATCTCTGCTTTTCAATATGCTATCTAGGTTGGTCATAGCTTTTCTTCCAAGGAGTAAGCGTCTTTTAATTTCATGGCTGCAGTCACCATCTGCAGTGATTTTGGAGCCCAAAAAAATAAAGTCTGACACTCTTTCCACTGTTTCCCCATCTAGTTCCCATGAAGTGATGGGACCAGATTTCATGATCTTTGTTTTCTGAATGTTGAGCTTTAAGCCAACTTTTTCACTCTCCTCTCTCACTTTCATCAAGTGGCTTTTTAGTTCCTCTTCACTTTCTGCCATAAGGGTGATGTCATCTGCATATCTGAGGTCATTGATATTTCTGCCTGCAATCTTGATTCCAGCTTGTGCTTCTTCCAGCCCAGCGTTCCTCATGATGTACTCTGCATGTAAGTTAAATAATCAGGGTGACAATATACATCCTTGACGTACTCCTTTTCCTATTTGGAAAAAGTCTGTTGTTCCATGTCCAGTTCTAACTGTTGCCTCCTGACCTGCATATAGTTTTCTCAAGAGGCAGGTTAGGTGGTCTGGCATTCCCATCTCTTTCAGAATTTTCCACAGTTTATTGTGATCCACACAGTCAAAGGCTTTGGCATAGTCAATAAAGCAGAAATAGATGTTCTTCTGGAACTCTCTTGCTTTTCCCATGATCCAGCGGATGTTGGCAATTTGATCTCTGATTCCTCTGCCTTTTCTAAAACCAGCTTGAACATCTGGAAGTTTACAGTTCTTGTAATGCTGAAACATGGCTTGGAGAATTTTGAGCATTACTTTACTAGCATGTGAGATGAGTGCAATTGTGTGATAGTTTGAGCATTCTTTGGCATTGCCTTTCTTTGGGATTGGAATGAATACTGACCTTTTCCAGTCCTGTGGCCACTGCTGAGTTTTCCAAATTTGCTGGCATATTGAGTGCAGCACTTTCACAGCATCATCTTTCAGGATTTCAAATAGCTCAACTGGAATTCCATCACCTCCACTAGCTTTGTTTGTAGGGATGCTTTCTAAGGCCCACTTGACTTCACATTCCAGGATGTCTGGCTCTACGTGAGTGATCACACCATCGTGATTATCTTGGTCTTGAAGATCTTTTTTTTACAGTTCTGTGTATTCTTGCAACCTCATCTTTCACAGTGTCAGTTCCCAGGAAATTGGAAATTATACTGCCACCCTGACAGCACCCTTTCTGACCCCTTAGCCTACTTTATACGGCCACTATCAAACCCTTTTTTGCTACATGTGTTTGGATGTGTGAATACACCAAGAAACAGAAAGTGAAAATTTTATCAAGCTTTCTAAGTAGAAGGCAAGCAGAGCCTGTCTTAAGGAGTTTGCATACCTTATGTCATTCAAATGACCTCAATGATCCCATAGGTTAGTTATTATTTTTACCCCATTTTCTAGAAACTCTAAGTTAGGCATGGCAGCTCACTCCAGTATTCATGCTTGGAGAATCCCCATGGATAGAGGAGCCTGGAGGGCTACAGTCCATGAAGTCACAAACAGTCAGACATGACTGAGTGACTAAGCCCAGCACACACGTTTCAAAAGCCTGCTTTGGGGCATTAAAGAAAGGTCCAAGGTTATGCAACTTTTAAAAGACAAATTTGGGAGTCAAATCTGAGTTAAAGTGACTTCAACAACCTACATCCCTGATTGAAAAGATAGTCAATCTCCTTGAAGCTCAATTTGCTCACCTGTGTAAGTGAAATAATAATAACAAAGCCCTTACTAAATTTCTCCAGAGTCTGACATTTTAGTGTAAGCAGACAGACCTGAGTTCAAATCTCAGACCTCCTACTTACCACCCTATCAACCTTGACCCTCTTGAACCTCCATAGCTTCATCAGTGACACAATATGGCAGTATTATTTACCTTTGTGGTTACTGTAATGCATGAATGAGGAAATAGATAACCTCTTAGCAGAGGCTCTGGCATGTAGTATACTTTCATAAGTTCCACAGGCTCTAGTACATAGTATATTTTCATAAGTTATAGTGGTGGTAGCAATGTGACTATTATTTCTGGTAATACTCCTTTTGGTCTAACCAAATCTCCATGAATTAATTACTAGATTCTTTTGTTCTTTGAATCGCCACGTATTAAGTTTGTTCTCTTCCAGATATTGAGAACCAGATAGCTTGCAATGCTTCTGCCTTTGCCAAAGGAATGTGAAGCTGAATCTCTGAGCTGGAAGCAGCTGTGCTAAAGAGCAGAGCAGGTGCTCTGGAATAACAACTGCCTGCATCTCACAGAGAAACTTATCTCCCATGGCCTCCCTCCACCAAGATATATCATTATATCCAGGAGAGAGGCTATTTCTTACATCTTATTTTTCCCTCACTTTTTTTTTCAGCCATTTATTCAGCAAAATGCTACATCTCTTGCCATGAACAGCTTCTCCACACAAGTTCACATAGTCCTTTTTCCAGTTCTTCACAAAAGTAAATTTCCTGATGACTAGGAAAGAAAAACATCCAAAGACAGGAGAAAATTCTTCCACAAAAAGAGTGAGATAAGCCCATTTCCTTTGGGTCATCTTCTAGCAGTTTGGGGATCACAGGGAGAGGGACAGTTGGATGAAGGGCTTGCCAATAAATAAAATGGAAGGGACTCTAATATCTCCAACCTCCAGTCTGAAATATCCTGGAGAATGACCACAGGCTCACCTATTGAAAACTAACAAGGCCATCCTGGCAGCTTCTGATGTCACTTATTCAATTGGTAGAAAACAGTAAATAGCAGACAAGCACAATGACTTTCAGAGAGCTGCACTTTGTAATAATGTTCTGATGAACGAAATGGCCTGAGTACTACATGTTTCTTGGCTGATTATTTTTGTTAACAATATTTTTCTTAAGATGCATGACTTTGGGCCAGTTACTTAACAACTAGAATCCTTTGTTTTCTCTTTAAAAGTTGAAATGGTAATCATGCCCATGCATTGTGGCTTTGAAATTAAATCTCAACACATTTAGTGTGTATGTGGATCACCTATTGATATAAAAGAGGTGGCCCACATATATACTAGTAAATGATTATGATAATAATAAAATCATTTTGCAGTAATCATCAAATGAGCAGTATGTTCAAGGCATGGATGTAGACACTGGGGGAGAGGTCAAGCCTCTGCCTTTCAGAAAATATCTTCTGTACTGGGGAGTGGGGAGCTGAGCTAGGAAAATATCAAAAAAAAAAATATGAAACATAACAAATCAAAGAATTTTTGGTCCAATCCTACCACAGAATCATATTTTAAGAAACTTCAGTGTAGCAATTGTAAATCATTGAAATTTACTATTTATTTTTCTTGAAGCCTAGTAGTGTATGCCACATGAGGGTCCCATCATATGTAACTCTCAGCAAACCTCCTTAAATTCTCTCACACTCAGCCTCCCTCATTCATACATGGCTGCAGGACTTCAAAATTCATCTCTCTACTCTTCCATCCCAAAATCACCTTAAAAATACAAATAAAAACCATCTTTTTCTAAATCAGCCATAAGCCCCAACAGGCTTTTATGTTATCCTCCCACCTCTGCCTTCTCTGACTTAGTTATTTGTCATTCATATCAACTTAAGCCTATGGCCCTTTTCAAAATTTCTAATCCTCTTTACTTGGATTCTACACCAGAAAGAAAGACCTAGGAGCTGACATAGAAATCAACAGTTACTCCTCCATAAAAGCAGCAGGGAGGGAGGACAATTGCAAACACTTAGGAATTAACATCATTTTCTTTATCCCTGTCCTAGATACAGAGAAGTGCTAGATATAATAAATGCCTTAAAGGTACAAACAAAATGCTATGTGCTGAGCCAGTGTTAGGGCAGCTGTATTAGTTTGGTTTGGGGATGGGATAAAAGGTGTAAGGTTAAATATTTGTGTCAGTTTTTTTAAAAAAAAGATGAAGGGCACTCCCCTTCAAGAAAGGCAAGGCTTCTGAATTTCAAAACAGAATATGTTTGAATGGATCAAAAGAGTCTAAGAAAGAGGCTGAAGACAAGGATGCATACTGCCCATTTAATTGATGGCAAAACTCACAATGGTAGGCACAGAAATGCCAAAGGATAACAAGAGTGTTTTTAATGCAATTTTTCAGGTAACTTTAGGGACCACCACATCCCAGACACCTGACAGGTCATGAGAATAAATGAGTTTAACTATTCATTATTTTATTTTTATGTATTATACATGTAACATAGGTGGTATTAAGGCTTTATTAGAAATTTAGAAGACTCAGTGTTATGTTTTTTGCATGATACTGTCTAGCCCTGAGAACTTTTGGATCTGCTCCTTACGATTTGTGAGGACCTGTCAGGAGGCAGAAATTACTACATTTGTTATTTCAACAGAGACAGTCTGGTATACAATCTTATTAACTAAGTATAGGGTTGTGTGTGTGTGCTAAATCACTTCAGTCATGTCCAACTTTTTGTGACCCTGTGGACTGTAGCCCGCCAGGCTCCTCTGTCCTTGGGATCTCCAGGTAAGAATACTGGAGTGGGCTACCATACCCTCCTCCGGGGAATCTTCCTGACTCAGGGATTCAACCCACATCTCCTGCAGCTCCTGCATTACAGGCAGATTCTTGACCATTAAGCCAGCAGGGAAGCCCAAGTATAGGGTTATAACTAGGTAACTCACAGTGTTAAAAAAGACATTCAGTTTTAATGAGGTAGCAAATGAGGAAGCACTCCACCCCTAGGGATGAGGAAGCAAGGAGTGGAAATTGGAATTATTACAATTTAGAAATGAAGAAGAGAGCTTGCCAGGAGCCAGCACAGGAGATCCCACCCATTTGGGGGTGGGATCATGCCGAGAGACCTGACGGGCAAGATGAGTCAGGTCTCAGGGGGTCCTCTGCCTGAGCATCTACCCTGAAACCAAACTCTGTCTGTTTACTGTCTGCTATACTATACTCTTCTGACATTACAGGGGGCTATCCCCGACCACCTTTCTCTGGAAAAAGTTAACTTAGAGCTCCAACTGGTCTCCTGCATATGAAAGGAATGTTTCAGCTCAAATCCCTCTGATGGCTCTCTAACTTGCCTGACAGGTTCCCCCGGACTTTTACAACTTGTAATTGTTTACAGCCCCCAATCCTGAGAGGCATGAAGCTTAAAACATCTTAAAGATATAGAGCCTTTTAGAGCTAAGAATTAGTTTGATTGTTGAGTTAATGTTTGCCACCAGGCCTCCATATCCTTTATCTTTTAGGCCCCTGGGAGGATATTAATCAATACAAATGGGATGCAGAAATACAAATATAGTAGTTTTGATGTTAGCAATACTAGACTTTTGAGTTAATGAATTTTCTCTTTGTTATAAATCACTGTACTCCAAATCACTGTACTCCTCTTTCTTTGTTATAAATTGTTGTGTCCTTGCTATGTAAGAATGTAACTATTTAGTGCTTTCTGAGAGTGGCACCAGACTTTGGGAGGAAGAACACTATTACCCTTATCAGAAAAGGGCTGTAAAATGTTAATTGGCCTTCTGGCCATAATATGATGTAAATCACCTAAGACTTGTGTATACCACTAGGTATGCAGAGAGAAAGCCTGGTCTCGATAAGAGTCAGGACTGCTGACACTGCATAATTTTGTATTATCCATTGATCTCTATGTACAACCAAAAGTATTAAAAGCCTTTCCGGACAATAAAAGATGGGCAAGTCACTGGAAAGACTGGTTTCCCCCGTGAGAGAAAGACTTTCTCTCTTTCTCCCTCTTCCTCCCTCTTCCTCCCTCTCCTTTTCAGGCTGAATTCCCATCTGGAGCATGGAGGCTCTCCGAGTCTACTTACTTGCCCAGGCTTCTAAGACCCACGCGAGAGGGAGCCCAAGGTGGAGTACCCTCTGCTATTCAAGCGGGCGCCTGTGGCCTAACGTAGATGGTGCAAACCTCTTGTCTCATGGTTTTATTAGCTTTCCCCATAAGCCAAGTTATTCAGCCTCTTTTCTCCACTAAATTTTCCTACTACACTATTTTTTCCTAATCTCTCTTTTATTTCTAAATAAGTAAGTTTTTCCTCACCACGCTGTCCCCTCTTCGAATTACCCTGGATCCACCAGGGTTGGACCCCGGTAAGAGTTGAAACTCAGTCCAGAGGCACATCGTGGGACAAGACCCAGGCATCTGAGGAGAGGCTGCTTGCTACCTGATGAAGGATATTAGAACCTGGAAGACTGATTACATGGACCTGGGACCCAGACTTAAGATGGGTTCCAGGCGGCTGGTACTGGTGTCCAGCAGGGCCATGAGGGTCAAAGTGAGTAAGGCAAGAACCAAGAAGTGGATTCTTTATGTGTTGAAAAACTTGCAGACAGGATTCAGCTGCTGCCAAAATGGCAAGAAACTGCTGCTGCTGGGGCAAGGAAGCACCTTTGAGGTGATGCTTTAAGAATTACAGCAGGCAAAGGGCAACTCACAGAATCACTTTCGTTTTGACAGATGGCAACACACAGGTATTCCTGGAACTGGCTCTACCCCTGCTCATCCTACGGTCAATATATTTTGCCATTACATGCTTATCCTTAAATCAGTTGAGCTTCTATCACATGTAATCCTAACTGAACAAGAGAAGATACCACCATTAATGCTGAATTCTGAGGGATAAGACAGATGGTACCTGGCTTGGTGCAGGGGATCAGTAAGGATCTTCCTTCTTTTTCTTCCTCTTCATGGAGGAAGTGGCATCTCAAAAGTGGGCTGTGGAGTGACCACAGGCAGAGATTGGAGGAAATATTCTAGAAAGAGGAAACAGCATGGGCCAAAAAATAGCTGTCAGGAAGAATAGAACATACTTAAGATACAGTGGCCAGTTAGGTCAGAGTAAAAGAAAGAAAATTGAGACTTCAATCCCACCGATGTCTGCATGGCTCCTGCTTCCGCTGTGAGTTCAGCTCAGATGTCATCTTCTCAAAAAGTCCTCTCTGACCACACATAGTCATGTCCCCCATCACTCACTGTCACACTTACTTTATTAAACGCCTAGCTTTTGTGTCGTGTGTGGTCACCCATTTGTGGTTTCATTGTTTGCTGTCTGTAGCCCATCTGGAATGAAAGTGCTCTGAGGAAAGCATCCTTGCCCACTTTTGTCTCAAGTCCCCAGGGAACACAAAGCAGCTGGCACAAGACTGGCTCTTAGGGCACACCTGTGGAGCGAGCAGGTAGCAAGACCAGCAAGAAACTGTGAAGCCAGATGTGGAAGAGGGCAGAATCTGGGTATAAACTGAGAGCTGTGCTGTTAAGAGACCCATCTGCTACGAGGGCAGCAGACCGTGGTCAGCCACAGAAGCAGGAAGAGCAGCTGAAGAGGCCGCTGAAAATATCCGAGCGATAGGGAGTGTTTATCTGATTGAGTGAATGATCTTGAGTGAGTTTTTGAACTTTCCCCCCAGGTGAGAGAAGAATGAAAAATGGCTCGTTACTCCTCATTTATCCCTCAGAGCTGACTGCTCTACAAAGACTTTCATCTTTCTTCAGATAATGTTTTGTAACCATACATGAATGGTGTCTTACACATGAATCTATAACAGCTATTTCCCTCCAGGTAACAGCTTTGAAAAGAAGACAGTGGCAATGGCTGCTTCAGCAAAAAAATAAAAGTAGAGTGGTTTTCAAAATTCCACAATAGAGCCTGTCTGTGTCTCTAGTCCTGCATTTCAAACAGGGGGTGGCAGGGGGTGGGAGGGGATGAATTGGAAGACTGACATATATACATTGAGTGAGTGAAACTTGCTCAGTTGTGTCTGACTCTTTGCGACCCCATCGATTATGCAGTCCATGGCATTCTCCAGGCCAGAATACTGTAGTGGGTAGCCTTTCCCTTCTCCAGGGGATCTTCCCAACTCAGGAATGGAACCCAGGTCTCCTGCATTGCAGGCAGATTCTTTACCAGCTGAGCCTCAAGGGAAGCCCATATATACACTATTACGTATAAAATAAAGAGCTAGTGGGAACCTGCTGTATAGCAAAGGGAGCTTAGCCCACTGCTCTGTGATGACCTAGAGGGGTGGGATCAGGAAGGGAGGGAGGTCCAAGAGGGAGGGGATATATGTATACATAAAGCAGATTCACTTGTTGTACAGCAGAAACTAACACAACATTGTAATGCAACTATACCTCCAACTAAAAAAAAAAAAAAAAAATAGGGCCTGTATTTCACAGGCTGCCCCATTCCAGGACTCCCTGATTCTCTGAATCAGATCAGGCCGGTCTTATCATGTAACAAAAAAATATTTCTAGGCTAAAATATCTCCTCCCAACAGGCTACATTTATTCAATCTTCTATAGGATTGTTTGCTGTGTATTGCATGTTTTAATATTCGGTATAAATAGTACAACACGATATATATTGTTTGGAACTGATTTTTTTCTCCTAACCTTGATTTTCATTTGGTAAGTTAAACTATGTAGTACTAGCACATTCATTTTCACTATGGTATAGGTTTGTTTTTTATTTTTTCCCTTGAGTGTGTCTGCCACCAATTATTTAGCTATTGTCTTGCTGAGGAACATTAAATTCTAATTATTTGGGGTTTTACATGCAGTTCTACATTGAATCCAAATGATTCCTTGTGTAAACATGAAATAATTTCTCTAGGGGATTTGTGTACACACACACACACACACACACACACACACGATTCCTTGTGCAAATGTTTATAATGAATGTCCAACTTTACAAAACATGCAAAAGTACAAAAGGATTTTATCAATTTACATTCCTACCAGCAGCCTGTAAGAGTTACCATCTTTCCACATCCTAACCTTGCTAACTGTCTGGAATTTTAAAACTACAATTATTACAGGATGACATTTCACTGGTGTTTCAATTTATATAATCCTATTAGTTTAAGTTAGTCACTCAGTCATCTCTGACTCTTTGCAAGCCCATGGACTGTAGCCTGCCAGGCTCCTTTGTCCATGGAGTTCTCCAGCAAGAAGACTGGAATGAGTAGCCATTCCCTTCTCCAGGGGATCTTTCCAACCCAGGGATCTAACCAGAGCTCCTACACTGTAGGCAAATTCTGAGATGGTTGAATGGCATCACTGACTCAATGGACATGAGTTTGAGCAAACTCCTGGAGATAGTGAAGGACAGGAAGGCCTGGCATCACAAAGAGTTGGACACAACTTAGTGACTGAACAACAGCAACATTAGTTTAAGAGATGAGTATGCTTTCATAACTTCACCATTTGTTTCCTTTTCCTTGAATGGTATTTTCACTACTTTGTGCCTCTTCATTAACTTGCCTTTTTTATATTGATTTGTAGGAATTCTCTGTACATTATACAATTATTTCCCAATTTCATTCAACATAAGGAATCCACTGTATTCTAAATCTGTGATTTATTTTTGGGTCAAAATAATTTCCCTCAGCACTTACATTTCATTATAGATAAAAATCAGCATAAGGACAGGTATTTGAATTACATTAGTTTCACCCCTCACAGAATCAGCTTTACTGAAAGACACTTTAATATTGTGCCCCTTACAGTTTTTTTAAGGGCCATACAATGTGCATATGAAATTTAATATTGAATATTATGTGAAAATATAATTTAGGTCTATTATGTAAATTTATATCCAACACATAAAAACCCACATAATACACTGGATCAATTTTTTTTTTTTTTTTTTTTTTACTTTTAAAAAA
>SJYT01059111.1:341328-362016 GCA_006410635.1 Cephalophus harveyi
CAAACATAATTTTTTATTTGTGATTTTTCTGAGTAGAGGAAAAACATCTTTCGAAATTCTGATACTGTCTCCTTAAAGTTTCAAATGTTGATTTCCATTTGGAAACTTTAATCCATCTGGAACTTAAATTTCATTCAGTTTTTTCTGCATGTTCTCAGGAACTCTGCTCTCAAGAACCCTGCATATATCCCTTCCCTTGTCTAAGTCCTCAATCTTCTACAAAAGGATTTAGTTCCCACTTCCTTGTGAGACCTCCCTTGACTATTCCAGACCTCACTGACCTTCTCTTCCCTCATCTCCCAAGACATCAGTCACTGGGTCTGGACTTCATTATTTCTTAATTAGAGATTGTAAACCCATAGACCAGTAGTGCCAGGAAGGTAACCCAAATGGGTGAAGTGGAACCAAACTAAGTCAATAGAAAGTATGGAGACCAGAGCAATTCCTAACAATCTTAGCCACATGGGAACATAAACCCAGATGTGCTAATCATTTGAAAGTACATAAATAAAACTATCACTAGGAATCTGTATTTCTATTCTAAAAATCTTTATTTTTATATGATGTAAAGTGATTCCATTTAATTTAAAGGAATTCACTTAAAGTAAAATCAATAAAATTTATCTATAATCTGAATTAATCTCTTTAGCCTCAACCTGTCATCTTTGATTTATCTTTGTCTAATCATTCTATAATTTTTAATCAGTACTTGTCTCTTAAATAAAAACTGAAGCTATTTGAGTGGAGAAATGCTCATTTGTATCTACCACAGATTCAGTCTCAGAGAAAAGCACACGATAATGGCTCAATAAATCCATACTTACAGGCTGGTTGGCAAAAGTTATTTTTATTTATTAATTTTTTAAATTTTACTTTATTTTACTTTACAGTACTGTATTGGTTTTGCCATACATCAACATGAATCCGCCATGGGTGTAAGAAGAAACCAGAATTGAAAGGCAGAAGTTCTTATAACCAAGCCTTTGAGCACACAGCTATCCCCTAGAGTCCAACATAAAGGAGAGATTTAAAATACAATTCCAAATATCCATGTGACCAAACATAGTCGCACCTATTTTGGAATGCACTCACCTATTGTTTTCTTGGGCTTCCCTGGTGGTTCAGATGGTAAAGAATCTGCCTGCAATGCAGGAGACCCAGGTTTGATTCCTGGGTCAGGAAGATCCTCTGGAGAAGAGAATGGCTACCCACTCCAGTATTCTTGCCTGGAGAATTCCATGAGTAGAGGAACCTCATGGGCTACTGTCCTTGAGGTCACAAAGAGTTGGACATGACTGAGTGACTAAGCATGCTATTGTCGTCTAGGGGTTGAAAACTTGATTTTAAGTCACTGAAGCATGCATACTGATGTTTTATGTCTTAGGTTTAGTATCTAAGTTATCTCTCTCCTATTATACCTTATAAAGTTCTATACAGCTCATTGTAATGGTGAAACTGACACTGAACTAGGAATTGGGTTTTTCCTGGGATATCCTTGAATAGGGTACTTCATCTCTCTGAATGATTTTTTTTTAATCTGTAAGTTAAGAATAATCATGTCAGTTTCAATCTCAAAGTATAATATGAAGATAATAAATCTACCCATCTAATTGAGTTGCTCAGAAGATTAGGTAAGATTAAAAATCAAACCTATAAAGCTACCTATAAATATAGGTACAATAAAATGAGCTCGAAGGAATTAAAGCAATTGGGTAATGTATGATGCCACTCAAAGATATTGTTAATTATCATTTTGGGGGTTTCTTAGTCTGCTATTCATATGTCCCTTCGCACTCAATGCTGTGTGGGACAATTTAATACAATTTCATTTTTCATTGATAGGTTGAGTGTTTTCCTCCTTTGAAGCTACAGTTGCCACCCCAGCTTCTATGATACCCATCTCAGTGAGGGATCCATGAGCTTGCACTGAGTTGAGCCAAATCATATCCAGAGAGAGGCAGCAGATGATCCCATGATATTCCATGACCCTGTTCAGAGCCAACAGGAAAAATCTTCCAAGGTCAGTTTGACTGTCTCTCTCTATTCATGTGAATTTATGGCTTCCTGACTGGTCTCTCTGTATCTCTACATAGATGATTCTATGTGTGACCCCTTGGATATTTTTATTATGGGCAACTCTATGTGCTTACAGCTGTATTTACACAAGTCTTCATATGTGTATCTGTGCTTGTATGTTTGTCTTTGTGTTGTGTATATCTGCATTCCTATATCTATCAGTGTATACCTTTATGTCTGTGTGTACACCTATGTTGTGTGTATGTGTATCTGTGCACCTGTGTTGTGAATATGTATGTCTATTCTCTGTGCCTGTGCCAGTGGAAATCCTGGAATATGACTGTGTATCTCATGGTATTTCTGGGGCTATACATGCATGTCTCCAAGTAAGTCTGTCTGTCAGTGAAACTATCTTTGAAACTCTATGCATATGCCTGACTTTTTGTGAGTTTAACAAAGAAAAGGTTTGAGAAATTTCTACTCAGTCCAGCAGTGCTCCTAAATTACTGTGTTGCTATCAAACAAATCCTTAGGAAAGCAAGTTTCTTAGGACTCGAATGCAAAGCAGATAATGTGTATACTTTTAAAACCATTCTGATGATAAAACCCTATTTCTACCACTTTTTTATTAATTATTCTTTTCTTGTATGAGGCCCAGACAATAATTTTTAACCTGCCCTTGTTAAAATCAATAGGTTTCAAACCAGGTTTCAAAACCACCCTACCTGTGAAAAGGCTGAATTTCTTCACGGAACCTGAGTTGCTTCAACTATATGAGTCTTTAACTGTATCATGGTTGGGTAGGAAAGAGTAACTGTATAGAAAGGAAGAGATGCCCCTCTTTCTGCTGGAGTGGCGAGGTACTCCACCACACTGGAGCCTAGGAGACAACAACTCTGGAGGACTGACCTACAAAAATAACTGAAGAGAAACTCACTTCCCAGCTCGCCTTCTCTTTCAACCAGCACTTAGCTCTTATATATACAGCTCTGTATCATGAAAATGACAAAGTGTTTTCTTAATTTACATATAAACTCTCATATCCACTATAGGCCATTGGCAAACAAAAAGAGAATTTATTAGTATAATAAAACAAGTAGTACATAAAAATTTAAATGCATGTTTTGGAGCATTCTTTACATAGTAATGAAAAGAGGAAGGGCAGTAAATGGAACAGAATTGATAGCCTTGAAGAATGGGGATTTAAGGATAGGAGAGAGATAAGATTTAAAAACTGGGGAGGAAAATAGGGATTTAAAATAGTATTTTAAATAGGGGGGAAAAACCCAGCAGAGGTTTAACTCTAGGAGGCAGGGACCCTTTCAGCCTAAAAAATACCTTTGTACAAATCAAAATCTGCTTTCTTCTATGATTCAGCCCTGTTTACATTTTCAGGTTATATCTTTTTTTTAGTGAACATCCCAGAATCCCTGTAAGAGAGGGACAGCCTGTCTAGTGTCCACTTGTCCAGATATCCCTTCTATCATCTTTGAATCTCACATGGTACTGAACATTTGATTTCTGCCACCCATAAACATGAAATCACATAGACAGATTTGCTTTAATTAGGCAAAAGGAAACTGGATTTGTGAACATTCCTCAGTTTCACTATTGCATTAAGCTGTGAGGATCACAGTAAATGCTGAATAAGTATTTGTACCATAAAGGAATATATTACTGCTTTTAACAACTTGTAAAACTGAAAGAGTAACTCATAGAGCTGTCCTGACTGAAGTCAACACAAAGAATCAAAGGGAAGCTTTGCAGCATAAACACAGCACCACAAGATGTTTTGAAAACAGAATATTCATGAAAAAGCATGAGAAACATGTTATTTCTATGGATTCTCTCCATTTATATCAACTACCTCATGTGACAGGTATATTAGTTATCCCAAATTCACTGAGAAATATCAATAACCTCAGATATGTAGATGACACCACCTTTATGGCAGAAAGTGAAGAGGAGCTAAAAAGCCTCTTGATGAAAGTGAAAGAGGAAAGTGAAAAAGTTGGCTTAAAGCTCAACATTCAGAAAACGAAGATCATGGCATCCAGTCCCATCACTTCATGGGAAATAGATGGGGAATCAGTGGAAGTAGCATCAGACTTTATCTTTTTGGGCTCCAAAATTACTGCAGATGGTGACTACAGCCATGAAATTAAAAGACGCTTACTCCTTGGAAGAAAAGTTATGACTGACCTAGATAGCATATTCAAAAGCAGAGACATTACTTTGCCGACTAAAGTCCGTCTAGTCAAGGCTATGGTTTTTCCTGTGGTCATGTATGGATGTGAGAGTTGAACTGTGAAGAAGGTTGAGCACCAAAGAATTGATGCGTTTGAACTGTGGTGTTGGAGAAGACTCTTGAGAGTCCCTTGGACTGCAAGGAGATCCAACCAGTCCATTCTAAAGGAGATCAGCCCTGGGATTTCTTTGGAAGGAATGATGCTAAAGCTGAAACTCCAGTACTTTGGCCACCTCATGAAAAGAGTTGACTCACTGGAAAAGACTCTGATACTGGGAGGGATTGGGGGCAGGAGGAGAAGGGGACGACAGAGGATGAGATGGCTGGATGGCATCACTGACTCGATGGATGTGAGTTTGAGTGAACTGCGGGAGATGGTGATGGACAGGGAGGTCTGGTGTGCTGCGATTCATGGGGTCACAAAGAGTCAGACACCACTGAGCGACTGAACTGAACTGAACTGAATTTCACTGAGAAAGCCTAAGCCCCAGAGGTCAGATAACACATCCAAGGTCAGATGATATGTAAATGAAAAACCTGAATTCCAGCTTAGATTGTAGGATTCCAGCACCCGTGTGCTTAACCAATATAGCACCCATTCTCCATACACCAAGGACAAGATGATAGAGCAGCTGAGTAAGTAGTACAGGTGGGGGTTACTTCAAATGCTCCCTTATCTTGCATCTCCCTTTCATCTCATATCCTAAGCTACTGAGGAATACACAAGCTGCTCACAAACTCCAAAAATTGAAGTATGCCTTAATGAAGAAGGTACGAAATTGCCTTGTTTGGGGACTTTTAAGACAAAACAGATACATCATAGAATGTTGATCTGAAAAAGGTTGAAATTTTTCCAGTCCAGATCTCTCATATAATCCTGAGAAACTAGTTTTCAGTGATAGAAGGTGATTTGGTCACAGAGCTCATCACCAATGGAGCCAGAACAAGTGCTCAGGAATAATTCCCTTATGTGTTATTCTTTTTAGTATACCAAGCTGCTCTCTATTTTCTAAAATGTCTTGACAAAGCCTATTTGGTAACATAAAAAAAAAGAGACATATTGCCTTTGTGTACCTTTTGCTGAATAAACTCTGCTTCTAGATCTACAATAGATTTATCAATAAAAGGATCAAAATAATTTTCTTCTCCCTTGGGAAATAAGAAGGACTCCTCTTCCCTTTTTCTCTCACTTCATAATTTATAACCTGCAAATGTTTATTGGTATTATTATGCAAATCCAGCCACTAAAAAGAAATTGTGTTTTAGCCTACAGCACTGCTTTGACTTTCAACTTAGTGATGGGTTTATGTGGTGGAGGGGTTAATAAATGGCAGAGGCCCTTATCTTACGGTGAAGTTGAATCTCTGCTAAGAATTAGGAAGAAAATGAAACAAGCCAAAAATAAATAAGCTTCTCAAAAAACAATTCAAAGTTTTAGAAGTTCGAACAATATTGGATTACTTAAATAATGTTGTCACTAAAAGTTAGCATCATAAACTGCTAAAGCAATTCTGCTAGCACATGTATTCAACAGCTTTTTATCTGACCCATGGTCTTGTTTATTTCTTGTAATCTTCACACTACCACCACCACATGCATTTCCACATGTGGCTATTGGCAATAAGGAAGAACAAGCTATGACTTAGTATCGGAAAATTAGCTTTGAGAAGCAACAGTGTAGGATTTGCAGAGATGAAAGAAAGCAAACGCCACATTTTGAAGGAGGTCATCAATGGGTTCGCAAAGAGTTTGACTTGACTGAACAACAACAAGGATCAAGATGATGTGATCTCTTATTGACCAAAGGGTTGCTGCTTCTGCTGCAGCTAAGTCGCTTCGGTTATGTCCGACTCTGTGCAATCCCATAGACATCAGTTCACCAGGCTCCTCCATCCCTGGGATTCTCCAGGCAAGAACACTGGAGTGGGTTGCCATTTCCTTCTCCAATGCATGAAAGTGAAAAGTGAAAATGAAGTCGCTCAGCCGTGTCCGACTCTTAACAACCCCATGGACTGCAGCCTACCAGGCTCCTCCGTCCATGAGATTTTCCAGGCAAGAGTACTGGAGTGGGTTGGCATTGTCTTCTCCAACCAAAGAGCTAGACCTGGGCAATTAGAGGCTCTTCACCCCCTCCTCTGTCCTAGGAATATACATTCTGCTCATTGTTCCCACAGAGGGAGCCCTTTTCCAGAATACAGACTTGAGAGAGCAATGTGTTGTTAAAATTACCTGGACGATACGTGTGACTGAACCCAGTTAAGGCCTCTATATGAAGATTCTGGCAGGTAGGAACAGAGATTTTAGTCTTGTAGCCCCTCCAGCACTACCCTCATATGTAAGTTTCCCTTATAAGATTTCCTTGTAAGATTTACTACCTACTAATCTGGAGTGGTCTCTTTCTTTGGTCTCTCATTGCCCACTGTGTATGAAGTCAGTTTCAGATTTCATGTGGGAGATTCCAGGGTTTGCAAAACAACACCGTGGCATGATTTAAAAAGTTCTAAAAGGAAAGTAACTACTAACAATGACAGAAAAATTCAAACAGACAATATCTGTATGCTTTAAGTACTTACTGTAGAACTGGATATTCTAAATAAATGAATAAAATTTCAATGTTTGCTATTTCTTTCTATGAATATTTGCAAAAAGAAAAAAAATTCATAAACTCTAAAAAAATAAACTTATGATGAATTCTCTGGTATGGATATTTTAGTAGAGAACTTTTTAAACTGCAAAGACCTTTGAAAACCACCAGAAATAAATCTCAAAAGAACCAAAGACATGAAATTTCTTGATTTGTTTGTAATTTGGGATATTTAATAATCTATGACAAACTATGTTTGGTTTAAAATTTACCTAAGGATATTTATATTTACCAAATGTTGCTTCATAGAAAAGAAACTTTTTGAAACTAAAATAAAGAAGCTTATCAGATTAGAGTTGAGTAAAGGTGATTCTGAGGTGGCTGAGTGGTAAAGAATCCACCCACCAACACAGGAGACTGCAGAGATGCAGGTTGGATCCCGGGATTGGGAAGATCCCCTGGAGAAGGAAATGATAACCCACTACAGTATTCTTGCCCCAAAAAATCCCCATGGACAGAAGAGCCTGGTGGGCTATAGTCCATGGAGACACAAAGAGTTGGACATGACTGAGCACACACGCAAAGCCAAGTACCAAATGGAGTTATAGACTATTGAACAAGGATATACAAAGGAAAAATAACTTTATATAGTCATTAACAAATCTGCAGAAGTCAAATCTTGAAAAAACAAATGTTTTTATTCAGCGTTATCACACATTCATACACAGATGAAAGCTTTTTTAAAAAAATACATTAATGTCATTGCAAAGTATTAATTTCTTTTTACTTTCTGTAGTAGCAGTGGTAGTGGTAGTCACTCAGTCGTGTCCGACTCTTTGTGACCCCATGGACTGTAAACTGCCAGGCTCCTCTGTCCATGGGATTCTCCAGGCAAGAATACTGGAGAGGACTGCCATTCCCTTCTCCAGAGGATCTTCTGGACCGAGGGATTGCACCCAGGTCTCCTGCATTGCAGGTAGATTCTTTACTGTCTGAGCTACTTACTTTCTAAACTATAATTTTTTTTTACTATTATGATTATACGTATAAAACTTGATAAGTGAAGAAATTCTCTTTGTATTTGGTCACTATTTTTATTGCTCATTTTATATAATCATTAATAAAATAATTTTGTTACATAGATGAGTGGCCTACCAAAAATGATGCATTCTGATGTCAAAAACACTAGATGTACCACTGCAGAGCAGGTGAAGGTGAAGTCGCTCAGTCGTGTCCGACTCTTTGTGACCCCATGGACAGTAGCCTACTAGACTTCTCCGTCCATGGGATTCTCCAGGCAGGAATACTGGAGTGGGTTACCATTTCCTTCTCCAGGGGATCTGTAGAAAAAATTTACCCATGTTTCTGCTTCTATTTTCCTAGCTTTTCAAATTCTTATAAAGCAGATATAGCCACTCCAAGTTCTTTCAAGGTATACTAATTAGAATAAGACAATCTTGTGCCAGGTTTAGTGTTGGGAATATGAATGTTACTTAATTTTAGTAGGAGGTGACAAGGGATACATTATCCACTATGCACAAAATGGCCATAAATTAAGAGATCCTAAGTAGTCTACAATTGCTTTTTAGCTTATCTCAGTTTGCATTCCCTGAATCCTAAATTATACATCATTATGTAGTGATTCCCTCAAGACCTGGGGAAAGTACAACTCAGTTCCGGACAACCCTCTTGCAAACTGGCTGCCCAGCTATTAGGAAAGACAGCAACACAGAGAATAAAGGGCAAACCTCAACCAATTCGGTGGATGTGTTCCTCAAAGGCTCCATGCAAGCTTAGTCTTTGCTACTCAAATTCTATGTGAAGTGCAGGAAGATGCTTACAACTTAATGTAGCAGTAATTACTGTACTATTATAATATTATAAAGTGAATATTGGCTCTGATTCATTAGCTAGACCTGTATAGAGTATGCCATCAAATTTTTTTCTTTTGCCTGTTTCTTGTGAGGGAATGGTACAGAGACCAACCTGAAAAATCTTAGGGAATATAGGGTGGGAGGAGAGTACTCTTAAAACACTCTTCGGTTTGACCTGAAAAAAGAAAACAAATGAAAGCAAACCAAACTCAGGCACTTATAAAAACATTTCAAGGAAAGATCTTTGCTTCTTTGAAACACTTTCAACCTGAGAAGCAGAAAAAAGAAATGAACTAGAGAGAAGTAGTTACAATTAAGAACAAAAGAAAATTAGTATTAGGGTGTTTTCAACTAAGTCACAGGAAAGTAGTTGAATAGCTCCATAAACCTAAGGACATTGATCATTTATGTAACAAACCATTTGGAGGAAGGTGATTCCAGAATTAGTGCAGTAGTGTGGTGACTATCAACAAACTAAAATTCAGTTTTCTACTCATTGGATTTTTTTTTACCTTCCCAAGATGGCACTTCACACAATGCCAAGGACATTCAAGGCAAGAAGGTGGGGTAAGTGTTGACGTCTAAGAGCTCTTCCTTCATATTTGCCTTCCTACTAGAAATTGCAATATTTCCCAGAAACTTAATAGATTTCTCAGTTTTCTTTCTCCAGAATTAGTTACTTGGATATGCTTAAATGTAAGAAACTTAGAAAATAAGTATCCAGCAAAAGGTAAGAGGATTAAAACCACATCCCCTAAAAAAGCCAAAGACTGTTAGAAAATAATTTTGAGGAAAAAATAAAGAATGACTGTTGGGCAGTAAGCTACCTTTGATTCAAAACTCTCTCTGATGGAACCATTAAGATAAAACTGTCACCTTCAAACTATAATGTTTGATCTTATTTTTTAATATTAATATAATAGTAAGAAAAATTCCATCTGAACAAACTATTTTCAGTGGGTTTCATAGAATAATCATTCTGCAAGATGACCTAGAAAAAATTAATCAGAGGATTTTTAATGCAAATTACCATATTAAAACCTTTGGTAATCCTATAGTATTAACAAAAAAATTTTAATCCAATGTTTCCCAAATGTATTTATTTATTCATAATTTGTTTATGGGATCTATTGCTATATGGAACCCCTATGGAACCCACTCTGGCATACATTCCTCTTCCCATTAACACAAACTGTAGAATGGTTTTTGGTTGGATACTGGTATTTCCCTAGGATCAGTTCCGTTCAGTCACTCAGTCGTGTCTGACTCTTTGTGACTTCCCTGTCCATCACCAACTCCCAGATTCACCCAAATCCATGTCCATGGAGTTGCTGATGCCATCCAACCATCTCATCCTCTGTCGTCCCCTTCTCCTCCTGCCCTCAATCTTTCCCAGCATCTGGGTCTTTTCCAATGAGTCAGCTCTTCACATCAGGTGGCCAAAGTATTGGTTTCAGCTTCAACATCAGTCCTTCCAATGAACACCCAGGACTGATCTCCTTTAGGATGGACTGGTTGGATCTCCTTGCAGTCCAAGGGACTCTCAAGAGTCTTCTCCAACACCACAGTTCAAAAGCATCAATTCTTCGGCACTCAGCTTTCTTCACAGTCCAACTCTCACATCCATACACGACCACTGGAAAAACCATAGCCTTGACTAGATGGACCCTTGTTGTCAACGTAATGTCTCTGCTTTTGAATATGCTGTCTAGATTGGTCACAACTTTCCTTCCAAGGAATAAGCGTCTTTTAATTTCATGGCTGCAATCACCATCTGCAATGATTTTGGAGCCCCCCCAAAATAGAGAATCTCAAATTATTGATATCTTTACTTCCTGCTCACTGTGATGTCCAAAATATTTGAAATACTGTCTTTTTCTTTGAACAACATATAAATCAGGAATGAGTCAGACATCACATAACTCTCATTTAACAAAGAAGTAACAGAAACATGAGTACAATCACACAAAGGCAAAGCAGAATGTCAAGAATTATAATATGGAACAAGTAAGTACTATTTAATAGAAAATAAATATTATTTGCCAAGACTTAGATGAATTCTTTAAGTGGAGACAGTCAATCCCCCTGTTAATTTCAGTGAATGTTTTCATACACTTTATTTCAGATGATTTTATTCTATTCTATGGCACCCTTAGCCACCTCACCATTGTGGTCTCCAGGAGCCCACTAGAGTTGTCAGACTGAATGGTAAAATCATAGCCACTCAGAAAATTTCTTTTCTTCAGATTTGTCTGAGATGTTGGTTAGGGGCAGACAGAGGGATTAAGGGGACAAAGGGGAGAATCAGTACAATCAGGATGCTGCCAAGTCCACCAGAGACAAGGCTTACCTGGCAGTGACAACCCAGGTTTGGAACATGCCTTAGGCTGGGAATTACTAGAAAGTTAAATTCAAACACCAAATATAAATGTCAAAAGTTTTGCCACACTGAAAAGTGATAATTTGTCTTCACTGTGCTACATTCACAGGACAAAACGTCAAAGAGTTCCTCTTGCTTTCGATTCTGGAAAAAGACAGGTTCAAATTATTGCCAATTATGTTCTGGAAATCATAAATAGCTCCTGATAAAAGATAACCCCTTATCTTCTTGAAGGCACTTGGAGAGAATCCAGGATCAGACCATATTTTAAGTCATAGCTGTACTGTCCACTTTCATCTGTTTGTAGTTTCTAGTGATGCTAATTTTTATGTCTGTGATTAAAAACAGCTGTAGGCAGGATTTTAAAAGTTTCCAGAGAAATGCCATCAGGGCTTTGGTACTGCCATTGCTAATTTATTGACCTAGCAGTGAACTCTTTGAAAACGTAATCCCTTGTCATCTCCCAGCATCACCTCATTTCATCTTCACAAACCTCTACTATCAATGCATCTAGAAATTTGCCTTCCAAATGAAGTACTCCAAATTCATTTATTTAATGACAACATTTTGGATAAAATATATATTCTTAAGGTCATATTATAGACTCTTTAATGCTTAGTTTCACAGTTTTCCTGAGCATTTTTTTTTTTCCGTTCACACTCATACTAACTATATAAAAGGACTTAGGTTCATACACTCCAGAAGAAATCCCTCATGGCTCTAGATTTTCATAGCTTTTTGTATATTCGTTTCTTATGTATTTATAGTTTATCCCACTGTAGAGTTTTTTTATGTTATCCTTTTATCTTCTCTTTTCTGTCAGAGAAGATACACCCTCTTTGAAAATATATTGGGAATTGTTTATCTGCTTAGCTTTTACCATATCTAGAGCAGAGCCTGACAAGTAGAACTAATGCTTCTATTCCAGGTCAATCAGAATCCCCAAATACAAAGATTTAATAGCCAATATCAGGTCGGTGATCAATTATCATTTAAACAACTTCAAGCCATAGAAAAGTAATACAGTTTTAAATGCAAACCATTAAAATGTAAACCTTACTGGCAGCCTTGCTGCTCCTGCTGCTGCTAAGTCGCTTCAGTCGTGTCCCACTCTGTGCGACCCCATAGACGGCAGCCCACCAGGCTCCTCCATCCCTGGGATTCTCCAGGCAAGAACACCGGAGTGGGTTGCCATTTCCTTCTCCAATGCATGAAAAGTGAAAAGTCAAAGTGAAGTCACTCAGTCGTGTCCGACTCTTAGCGACCCCATGGACTGCAGCCTACCAGGCTTCTCCGTCCATGGGATTTTCCAGGCAAGAGTACTGGAGTGGGTTGCCATTGCCTTCTCCACTGGCAGCCTTAGGTTTGGGTTTTTGCTTACTTACTGTGAGACCTTAATTGAGTGCTTTAACTAAACCATGTCTCAGAATCTTGTTTTGCAAAATGAGGCTCTGTGTAGGATATGATAAATTAGTTTGGGTATAAATTAAATAATGTGATGCAGCTGAAACTTTCCAATAGCTTAGAATACAGATTTAAAGTTGCTTATTTTTCTTCAGTTAAAAACAAAAGGCCCAAAAGAGGGACTCTAACCCTCTTCCTCCCTCCTCTCTACTTCTCCTTCCATCTTTCTTCTCCCTCACACACACGCACATACACACCCATCCCTGTGTGTCTCTGAAAATAAGGACAGGCCAGGTTATACAATGAAGATTCGCAAATTGAGGTGGCTCACAAAACTTAGTTCTCACTCACATTTCCTGTCCACCAGCTGGGGCTCTAGCCAACATTATTCTCAGTGTTAGGGGAGACTTCCTCTGGGTAGCCTTCAAAGTTAAACAAGGAACAAGCAATCCTACACTTCAGTTTGAGTGGAGAAAGGAAGACCTGCCGGAACCTTGTCTGCCCCTCTAAATAAGGAACTTTGATATGGAGGAAGCTGTTTCTTCCCTGACTCTTATTCTTAGCCAACACAAATCCCTGTTTGAAAAATGAAAGATAAACAGAACAAAGTGACCTACTTCTAACTGCCTGTAGCTTGTCTGCCTGGCTCTGTAAAGGATCCCCATGCTATTGCTGGATGATTCAAAAGGGACCACAGTTCCCATGGCACCCAGATGTTACAAAGTTCTGTTCCCCTAATAACCCAGGACTGGGGAAACAACCAAAGACTAATGGGCAGGGAAAGGGTTACAATGCCTACTTGTAGCAAAAGAAAAAAATAAATAAATAAACTTTCCATGTTTTTCAACTTTACAATATTAAGGAATGAGGCTCAAGTTAACCAAGTTTCTCTCAGATCCCTCTGTCTTTATCTTTTTATCTTTATGATGTTCTAAGAACCTAAATTTGCTCTTTTTCCCAACATATCACTGTTATGCATAGCAATCAGTTATAATCAATTGTTCTCTAATCATAAAATTATAAGTGCAGATTGTTTCAAAGTTCATGCCAAAATCTACCATGAACTACTAACCTGAGGTATTCGACTTCTTAATCAAGGTAGGGAGGGAGTAGAGTGGGGAAGAAAAAAAGCACAGGAGGGAGGGAAGAAGAGAAAAGGAAAGGGGGAACGATAGCAAATAAGATATTGGAAAGTTCCTAGAAGTCATCATGGAATGAGTTCTTTAAAAATACACACACACACACACACTCAATTTCCCTTGCCTCCTAAGACTGTTGAACTGCAAAACAAAGATGAAGATTCAGGAAGAGAAACACCATATGTAGCTATAGCAATAACAATATCAACATCCATCATACATATATATACACAGACAAACACACTACCTTTTAAAATATATACTGGTGCTAGTATTTCAAAAATTAGAGAAAAGATCCCAATCCAGTAAATGAATCTGATGTGATTCAAAAGAAATAATGATTGCTTTGAACAATATTGCTGACAAGACAATTACTCTGTTGGATGGTTCTCATTTGAGTAAACTCAAATTATGGCAGCCATTAAAAACTGTTTTTAAGGTTTACTGTAAGTTTTCTTCATTTAACCATGTCTGGTACAACACTTTTTCAGCAACTTAAAAAGGCAACAAGCTTTTTATCCCACTAAGATAATTTAAAAACTAAGCTAAACCATCATGTCATGAAAAAAAAAAAGACTCTAAATATTGACACCTGAAAAAAGAATTCAGCAAGAGGTATCCAAAATAAAGTTCAATAAAACTATGCACACCTTTTAATCCAGAGATTCAAATTACACATTTCATCCTAAGAAAAATATTAGGCAAGAGTCAATGTTGCAGCACTAAAATTTCTCATTACTGCTTTATGTAAAATAGTAAATTACAGACCCTACATACCCAAGGCCGCAATATTAGTTTTGGCATAACAAATTCATGAAATAAATTTAAAACCATATAAAATATGCTTTAGTGATTCCACAAAACAGCCATGATATTTTGGTAAGTGGGGATAGAGTAGGAAGAAGACTAAAATACTTTTGGAGTATGGCGCCATTTTTTTGTTTAAAACTATTTAACTAGGCACAATAACACAGCTTATGACCTCATAAACTTTTGTAAGTTGAACCTAATTAAGTTAACTGGGAAACAGGTTTGTACTCAAGTAGGGGAGGCTGAAGAGTGATCTGTAGACTAAAATCTATAATGTTCATGAAGCAGCATCCTTATCAAAATGAAAAGGAACTATAAAGGAACTGAAAATCAAGAGTGGGAAACAAAAGTGAGCAGAGGTGTGGGAGAAAATAAAAACATTTCCCAGTGAAAAATTACCAGGAGAAACAGGAATCTAGGCAACCCAAGGGTGAATAATGTCAGATTCTACCAAGAGGGGGAGTCCACTCATGACAGAACCTGGATTGGGAGGCCTTTTCTCTCTTTCAGCACTATTTGCTGTTGAAGGAAACAAAGAAAACAAAACAAACACAAAAAAATGAGACACTGGTATTGCCTTAAGGGTGTTTTAAAACCATGGGTGGAGGTGTTTAATGAGGCTGGGAGTGTGAGGGAAATATTTATTTGAAACAGTGATTAAATACAAATATATGGGGTGATGTCTATATTTTAAATTTGCATAATTTTTTTTTTTTCGATCTTAAACATCAAATGGGATGGAATTTTGTCCCATTTGAATCTAATGGGCTATATGAAGCAAAGCATTATCATGCCCATACTAGTAATGAGAATTATCACTTGCTGTGTTACCCTCAATGATAAAAAACTAATGGTAATCTCTCACAGCACAGGGAGAAACCCTTTCCTGTAAGCTGGCCTTTATGGAGTTCACATAATTTGGAAGAGTCCAGATTGGTTGAACTAGAATGTAAATTCCAGGAGGGTACAGACTATTAACCGTTTCATGCATTAATGAATCTCCAGCACTGAAACAATGAATACTCAACAAATTCCAAATGAAGGAATACGTGAAAGACACAATTCCTGGATGAAATGCAGCTGACTGTGGCTATACGGCAGATGAGGACTTCTACAGAGTAGGGCCCAGCCCTAGCCAGCACCCTGTGGCCAGCAGGGAGTGGCCCTCTGCAGGACTTCAGGCTGCACAGTTGGGTCTCTTCCCACTGGGGTGAGGATTGGTGGAATTCATCTTTTTCCACCAGGAAATATTTATTGAACACCCACTGTGGAACAGACGCTGACCCGAGTGCTTGCCAAGGTCCTGAGAAACTATGAGAGTGTTCAGGCCCTTTCACAGTTTGTCAGGACCCTGACGAGTGCTTGGTCACCCCTGGCAGCCCCCTGTCCACTCAGGCCTCCAGCCAGGAGAGGCTGAGGGACTAAGGCCACCCCGTCAGACCCTCAAGAGTACATCAGGGTTCCTTGTCCTGGTGAATTGGCACATCAGCCTTGCCTTTCTCTCCCCCTGCACACAGGGGCCTTGAGACAGGGTCTCTGCCAGGAAGTAGAGATGGAATCTTAGTTCCTTCCCCATAGAGGCCAGAAGCAGCAGCAATGGAACAAGAGCAGTGAGGAGCAATGTCACAGTTCCAAACCTCTCTTCAGGAACAGAGACCTGAGAGGGGAAAAGGCTTGCTCTCTGGCAAACAATGGCTCCTACCCATATCCTAGTAATGCACTCCCCATCCTCTCCCCCATGAAGAGCAAGTGATGGAACCGTGCTGGAAGCACGGATCCTTTCAGACGCAGCTCTCTACCTCCCCAGGAGCAGAGGACTCCTGACTGCAAATGCTTGCTGGGGTCTGGAAGCAGCAGCTCCTAGCCCAGTTCTCCAAGACGTAATGGACCCCTTGCTGCTCCCTCAGAGCTGGAGAAGTATTAAGCACAAAGAAATGGAATCTTTAAAAAGCTTTCCTGTCAACTGCTATTTTACCGTTTATTTCTAAACACATTTAACCACTCCACCCCAGTGGCTGCAATCAAAGCAGATAAAATGCCTGCTCCTGTCATCAGGAAAGATGGGCTGTGGGTGGGAGACACACATGGGAGCCACATGGCCACACCTTAGTTCTCCCCTTGCTCAGCTGCCGGAGAGTTCAGGTACCGGCTGTGGGACTTTAAGGAAAAGTGAGTGCTTTCATAGCTAAGTTGGGACATTAGCACAAAGAGTCATGGGAGGAAAGGAAGTGTGCTTCTGACTTTGTGGGGGGCAGGGAGGTGATGAAGACAGGGAGCAGCTTTTCCCATTTAGTATGAAATCTTACTCATTAATGCTGAAGTCAAACAATAAAAAATCTTCTCAGGATTGCATACAGCTTTTAAATCTCCCCCCACAAAAAATATCCATAGTAATGACTTCATATCATTCTCACCACAACCCAAAGAGCTGGAAAAACTTTCATTATTTTTCCTTGAAAAGGCAGTACACATGGAGATACACTGTCACATGCCAGAGGTCACGCCTCAGAGAGATAGTGGCAAAGCTGGAATTAACACATGCATCTCTTGCTTCCCAGATCTGTGTGTGCTTCCCAGGTTAGAGGTGACAAAGGACAGCCCTGTGGCAGATCTGGCCCCTAACCTGTATTTGTAAATAAAGCTTTATTGGAACACAGCCACATCCAGATGATAGCTGCTTCCAGGCTATAACAGCAGAGTTGAATAATTGTGACAGAGGCTATCTGGCCCACAGAACCTAAAATATTTATTTACTAGCACTTTACAAAAAAGTTTGCTTCCTCCTGTGCACCCATCCACTCCCTCTAGGGTCACTAGATATCCCTTTTAATCCAGAGGTCCACTGCTAATAATGCCTCAAGGAGTGACTGAGACAGAACTGTTACAACAATTTAAAACATCTGTCGTGACCCCAGATGGCCTTTGTGAAGTGACTCATTTGCAAACTCATTTGTCTTCAAGGTTTTTTAGCCTCAGCTCATTAATTGAGCTATGTACTCACTATAAACAAGGACAATTTGTATTATGAACTTGCATTCCATTTCTTCAATTAAAAAATTAGGACCCTAAAAGTATACTGAGTGCTGAAGAATAGATGCTTTTGAACTGTGGTGTTGCAGAAGACTCTTGAGGGGCCCTTGGACTGCAAGGAGATCCAAGCAGTCCATTCTAAAGGAAATCAGCCCTGAATATTCATTGGAAGGACTGATGTTGAAGCTGAAACTCCAATACTTTGGCCACCCGATGCGAAGAGCTGACTCATTTGAAAAGACCCTGACGCTGGGAAAGATTGAGGGCAGGAGGAGAAGGGGACGACAGAGGATGAGATGGTTGGATGGCATCATCAACTCAATGGTCATGAGTTTGGGTGAACTCTGGGAGTTGGTGATGGACCGGGAGGCCTGGGGTGCTGCAGTTCATGGGGTCGCAAAGAGTTGGACACAACTGAGCGACTGAACTGAACTGAAAAGTATACTTTTTATATGAAGTACATGACCTGTTATTTCATATCTCTGAATCTAGCATTCTTCCACACTCATCCCACACAACCATCTTCCCAGCCTGCCTCTTAGTTTAGTCCATTCCCTCACTCACCATTCATTCCCCTGTCCTTGTTGCTGGTCTCTCACTCAGGACAATTATATTTTTTCTTTCTTGCAAGTTTTGTGAGACTTTCTGGTCCAGTTATATAAAGGGACACATGCATCATTTTATCACAGACTCAGATACTTTCTCTCTAGGAGCCCCAGTTGCATCCTCATAGAGTAGGGGTGGGTTAGGGTGGGGGTAAGACAGGGAGAGGGAGGAGGGAATCAAGGGAAGCCAGAGGAGGAAGTAGAAAGAGGAGAGTAAAAACAGAGAGAGAAGGGGGGAGATCTTTGTGTTTTTTTGTTGTTTTTTTTCTGAGTTATATTCTGTAATGCTTCCATCCATTTTCCCTCCGGACTGCTAGCTTTATGAAAGAGGAGATCATAATTGCTTTGTTTAACATCAGGCACTCAGTAAATGCATGTTAAAAAATAAAGTCAAACAGATTCAAGCCTTGCCCAGGATTGAGACAGATGAATTTTGCCTCAAATACATATTTCACAGTAATTCTGATCATGGTACTAGGAAGTACTACTTTCCTTCTCAAAAAGAAGCTCAGACTGAAATTTAAAGCCAGAGTCCTGGTTCCAGGCAGTCTCAGCAGAGGAAAGACCCTGGGTACAGAGGGAATAAAGAAACTCCAAAAAACACCACCATTTTCAGCTTATCTTTATGCAACTGATATTCCATTTCAAGTAAATCATTTACATGCACTAGCCTTTCAAGAAACCTAAAGTCTAGATACAAATTCCATTCTTCTAAATTTGAATTTAACACCCTTCCTTTGCATTTCTTTCAGATGACTTATTTGTTTTTAGATCACCAGCAAACATTTTAAAGAATAAGGCCACATCAGGTGACATTTGCATGCAGTGTCAAGTTTGGTAAGGATGAACAGTTAAATTCAGTATTTTCTCTTACCTTATATCTAGGAGCACAGTGAAGAAGCTAGTATTTCTTTGTCCCACGTCTTACTTTCTTGGGATCTTCCATGAGATGTCTCTGCCATAAGCAGGCAATCAAACATCAAATCCACGAGGCAGTAAAGCTGGTGATGTTTCACTCAAGTCAAATAGTCAATTGAGCTATTAGAAAAGTCTGAGCACCCAGGTGCAGTGGTAATGAGCTTAAATGAGCACAAATCATCAGAGAGTGCTGGCCTGCTGTAAAGTAACCTGCAGTTTGGCCCTGAGTAGGCACACCTGCACTGGGTCATTACCTGCCTTTTCTGGAATCAACTCTGCTGCTGCTGCTGCTAAGTCACTTCAGTCGTGTCCGACTCTGTGCGACCCCATAAACAGCAGCCCACCAGGCTCCCCCGTCCCTGGAATTCTCCAGGCAAGAACACTGGAGTGGGTTGCCATTTCCTTCTCCAATGCACGAAAGTGAAAAGTGAAAGTGAAGTTGCTCAGTCTTGTCCGACTCCTAGCGACGCCATGGACTGCAGCCCACCAGGTTCCTCTGTACATGGGATTTGCCAGGCAAGAGTACTGGAGTGGGTTGCCATTGCCTTCTCCTGGGATCAGCTCTAAGCTCACACAATTTACCATGATTCCTAATGATCAAAACTAGCTTCCAGTCAAGGTGAACAGGGTCAATAAGTGTATTGTCCTACAATTTGAGGAGCATTTCTCCTGTCAATCAGAGGCTGTTGGTCAGACAGTTGCATTCGGACTCAGTATACATATGTTTATATGGGAGAAAAGATAAATATGCCAGATGCTGTTAAACTGAACCTAACCTAAATATCCATCAATAGGTTGTAGAATAGTAGTATCTCATGCACACTCAACAGTAATTTTTTTTTTTTTTTAAAAAAGGAGGCATAGTCACATCAATAATTTCCAAGCCTGGCTACCCATTAGATTCATCTGGAGACTTTTAACCCTCCCCAACTAATTGAATTAGAATCTTACCAGGTGTGGGTGTAGGTATTGCTTTTAAAGCTCCTAAAAAGTGCTTAAAATTTGCCTCCTACGTTGAGAAACTTGAGACTCAGATATAAAGAATAGATTTGTGGACACAGCGGGGGAAGGAAACGTATGGAGAAAGTAGCATCGACGTATATACATTACCATGTGTAGAACAGATACTTGGTGAGAAGTTGCTGTGTAACACTGGGAGTTCAGCCTGGCACTCCGTGATGACCTAGAGCAGTGGGGTAGGGAAGGTGATATATGTTTAATTATGGCTGATTTGCATTGTTGTACAGCAGAAGCCAGGCTTCCCTGGTAGCTCGGATGGTAAAGAAACTGCCTGGAAGGCGGGAGAACTGGGTTCGATCTCTGGGTGGGGACGATCCCCTGGAGAAGGGCCTGGCAACCCACTCCAGTATTCTTGCCTGGAGAATTCCATGGAAAGGAGCTTAGTGGGCTACAGTCCATGGGGTTGCAAAGGGTCAGACATGACTGAGCAACTCACACGTGCACACACGCACGCACATACACACAAACACGCACATGCACACACGCACGCACATACACACACAGCAGAAGCCAACACAACACTATAAAGCAATTTCCCACCAATTAAAAATAAATTTTAAAAAATAAAGGGAATTTCTCTTTTAAAAAATCCTATATATTCAAAAACGTGAGTTACTATTGAACAAAACACACATTAAGAACAATATGAACAGTATGATC
>SJYT01059111.1:363263-381278 GCA_006410635.1 Cephalophus harveyi
CTCCAGTACTCTTGCCTAGAAAATCCCATGGATGGAGGAGCCTGGTAGGCTGCAGTCCATGGGGTCGCTAGAAGTCGGATGCGACTGAGCGACTTCACTTTCACTTTTCGCTTTCACACAATGGAGAAGGAAATGGCAACCCACTCCAGTGTTCTTGCCTGGAGAATCCCAGGGACAGGGGAGCCTGTTGGGCTCCTGTCTATGGGGTCGCACAGAGTCGGACACGACTGAAGCGACTTAGCAGCAGCAGCAGCAGCAGCAGCAGCAGTATTATTTCATTTTTTAAAGAATGTAATTTAAATCTGTTAGAAACACATTAAATTTAAGCTGGATACTATTTGGAAGGGAAATAAGTTTTACTTTTTACTTATCAGTGTACTCCTGTTTATAATTTTAAACGTAATAAAACATTTATTTCAGTTCCCCCTTCCCATCTCTCAGGTAAAGTACATATAAGACCTGAAAACCAATGAGCACCTATATTCCCTAGGCAAAAGGGAGATAATGGATTCTCCTCCATCTTTATTGGCTGCCTTGGGCTGAAAACTTTTAGGGGCTTTTTCACTTTTTTTAACTTGCTCTGAATGTTGACATGACAGCATTTTCCAAACTTATGGAAATAAGATGCAAAGGATGACAGAGAGATCGCTCAGAGAGCATTTTCTTAAGGATAGTCCCTCTCACAGCCCAGGAAAAAGTCCACAGTGTAGGAACCCTCTTCAAACCTGCATTTAACCCTCTCAGTATATAGCTTCACAATTTTTCATGCCACTTACTGGGAGGAAGATAGTGGACAACTAGAACAAAATCTCAAGATTTTGTTAAGTTACTTGAAGATGAAAGAATGAAGTTGGATATTAAGTAGAAGTATGCATATAAAGTAAGCATCAGTTCTTTCAACCTAAAAATTTGACTGACAACTTTCTTTTTACTCCTGGTTAGGGTTTATTGGAACCCAGAGCCAATGCTGGCAATAATATAAACTGACTCAAGTCTTTTAGGGCAGCAATCTGATAATAAGATAACAAGGACCTATCAATCAAATCCCTTTGATTAAACTGATGATATTAATAGTAACATTATTGACACAAAGCAAGGTTCAACTAGGGTTCAAGATGAGATTATTTTAAACTACCAAATCAACAATAATCCATGGTGTTTTCTTAGGATTTGTCTTTTTAGATAGTAGGGAAGCCAGCAGAGAAATTAAGACTGCAATTGACTCTTTAGAACCCAAACAGGATGATGCCTTAGATAGAAAGCTGGACTTGGATATTTTTGCCAAGCTTAGAAATTAGAACTTGGCTCTGCGTTGGGCAAGAGGGCAATGTAGAGTTGGAGTCCTGGAATTCACTTTTTTTTTTTTTTTAATTTAATTTTTGGTTGCTCTGGGTCTACATTGCTTTGCCTGGGCCTCCTCTAGATGCAGCGAGCAGGGGCAACTCTTTGTTTCATCGTGGTTCGCAGGCTTCTCATGCTGGTGGCTTCTCTTGTTGCAGCACAGGCTCTAGGCACCTGGGCTTCAGCAGTGGCAGCACTCAGGCTTGGAATTTGCAGCTCGCAAACTCTAGAGTTCCGACTCAGTAGTTATATGGAGCACAGGGCTTAGTTGCTCTGCTGCATGTGGAATCTTTCCAGATCAGGGATTGAACCCATGTCCCATGTATTGGCAGGCAGATTCTCATCCACCACACCACCAGGAAAGTCTTGGGATTCACATTTTAATACATGCCTCAGATTTAAAGATAAAATAATCACAGGTTATAATTATCTCTAACCTCTCCCTGATCTGACAATTGATAACCTGCTTTTTAAGATTAAAAACACAGGTTCTGTAATGCTTATTTGTTATGTTTATGGAACAGTTCACTGAACACAACCAACTCCTTTTCACCATTCACATTTCAGCTAAAATAATCCCTTCTTTGGAAACATTTCTTCATTCACCCACTGTAATGTCTCTTCTTCTGTCACTCATTATCACATCACTCTATTAAATTTACATCATTTATGATTGATCATCATCCAAAATTCATTTTTCATTTATGGTTTTATTTCCCCCTTGTCTATCTAACCTATTGCATTAAAAATAATGTTAATGTTTGTTGAATGAATGGGTGAAGGTATCAAGTATTTTTATACATTGATTAATAATTGCAAATCACTGTGCTCTGAGAAATGAAGAGACTTGCTCAAAACTACTGACTTATTTATTAGCCACATAAATAATAGTAGTGGACTTATTCTCTTTAACCCCAAAGTCTATTCTTTTTCCAGTATCTCACACTAACTCTAAGGATTGATACCTAAGTATTGCAGCACACATCTCCATCTCCTAGTCAGCCCAGTGTGCACAATAGAGACTGTCCTTTATATCTATATGCTGTCTTCCTATCATACTTTCAGCATTACTCCTTTTTCAGTTTTGTCTCCCATAAAATACTGGGATTATTTTTGGAAATTGGGTCGTCTGTTCTTATTACATCTACCAAAACAGTGCTTGGCATACCGGGTGTGCTCCAAAAGTGCTTGATGAACTCAGCTGCAGTTACTATGATGGCCAACGCAGCACAGCATCTTCACATACAGGATGTTTCATGTGCTGCATCTGCCTTGAATGCTGCAATTGCCCTGTATAGACAAAGAAATTGAGTCTTAGTCCTTCCCAACAATAAGTGGTAGAATCTGGGCTGAAACTCAACTTTTTCTTTTATTTTTATTCATTAGTTTTCCAACCTTTAAGTCTCTCACTTATCATTTCTATTTGGTGAGCTGCAATTTAGTCTCCTAGATCCAACACAAATTTACCATCTCTGTAACAATCCCCTGAAGAGAGTTTATAGTAGATTTATTTATAAAACCTGGAAACAACTTTGGCCTTGAACAGGGTAATGGATAAACAAATTGTCGTATATCCATACAATGGAATAATAGTTAGCAATAAAAAGGAATGGACTATTAATTCATACAAAAACATAGATGAAACTTGAAAGCATTTTTCTAACTGAAAGAAGTCAGACCCAAAAGGCTGTATGTTGCATGTCTGCATTTATGTTACATTAAGGAAGACATGAAACTAAGAAATGGAATGATGATCCCTCAGCAAGGAGCCTATTCTTTCATAAAAAAAATATTACATAGTAAGTTCTTCTTTGTCTCATTTACATCTTTGGAGTATCTTTCCATCCAAAGTAAAGAGAAACATATTTCTCAAAGATGGCCATTAATTTTTCTCAGGTTTGTTCCATCCTTACACTGTTGTTCACCATGCCTTTTGCTTGCAGTAGGAATGCTATTTGTCCAGCGTTTACCTTTCTGGAAAGACAGAATCTTTGTCTAAGTAGAGAAATAACACAGAAATTAAGATATACAAACAAGTAAAACAGTATTTTCATATTATTTTAGGGGAACAAAATAAGTTATCTCTTTTCAACGAGTATACAAATACTGAAAAAACTACTACCTCTTAATGTGTTTAGGTTGTCATTATTGAACAGAAAGTGAAAGTGAAAGTCACTCAAATCATGTCTGACTCTTTGTGATCCCATGGACTATACATACAGTCCATGGAATTCCCCAGGCCAGAATACTAGAGAGGGTAGCCTTTCCCTTCTTCAGGGGAGCTTCCCAACCCGGGGATCGAACCCAGGTCTCCCATAGTGCAGGCAGATTCTTTACTAACTGAGCTATATTAAGGCTTCAAAGAAGAGAAAGTCCACTAATAAACATGTTTTGAAATTTTATAGCAAATATAGTTTACTGCTTATTTCAGGAATTTCATTCTATCACTCTTTTCCTATGTCCTGAACCAAATAAGCACCACTAGGATTTAGAGCACACATTTAGAACACATATTTAGACTGGATTTGTTCCATTTCTCACCTGAAACTTCTGATTTGCTGATGGATCTTTCCAAGGTTTTATTTCAAAATATGAGCAAATATAGAAGTCAAAATAATGTTTTCCAACATGGACAGTGTTAAAAGACAGAAAGAGTTCAAGCCCAAAGTTCTTTGAATTTTGGCTTAACAAGTCTTACATGTTTCAAGAATTTAAACTTTCTGAATAAATATAGAACTTTGATTAATTATTTAAAGCAGCAGGAAAGTTATTCAATTAGTATGAAAAGATTAAAGTTCAAATTGGAGGATTAACTTTCAAGGTTATGATATGAAAGTTATGGTGATTATGAAGTGAAGGTAAAAGTCTCTCAAATCCTAATGGAAATATCTGATTCAATTATTTCATTAAACCAATCCTGGGAATGATATAAAATCATAACCTCCGACACAAAGGTTGAATCGGGTAAACCCTGTGGATGATATTATACTAAATGCTATTATCATGATTTGCCTTAATATATACCTACATACCAAAAAAAAGATGAGCAGACTATTATCTTAAATGCACGTGTACAACTTAAATAATAACCTTTAAAAAAACTAAAGATGAGTACAACTAAAGTTAGCACTTTCCTGTAAAGGTTTCTGACAATTGCAACTAAAAACAGGGAAAGGTGCCAGGCTGGATCATCTGTACATTTTCCAGGAAGTAGATTAGAAATAAATTGGTCTTCTTGCTTAGAAGTTTCCTGGACACTTAATTTTGAAGGAGACGTGGATGATACAAGATGGAGATAGTTTTTCCAACAGATTTTATTATTTTCCAAGGAATATGGGAGTGGGCTCTATTCCACAGCTTCTCCCAAATCCAGAAGCCCTCATCTGACTACTTCCCTTTTGATCCCTCACCGACTTGAACCCTTTCCTCTCTTCATCTCGTGGCTCCCAGCCCATCATGTCTCTATTCACGATGCATTTTGGTTTTTGTTTTGTTTTTGTTTTTTCTTTTTTAAAGCAGACCATGCGGACCATGGCCGTTGTGGTAGCGAATCTCCTGTTGGAGTAAACCGCTGCCAATCAGCCTTAGCTCTCACCCTGGAAGCTGGAAGTTTTGTCCATCCCCTGCTGTCTCAGTGCAGGGTTTTTACCCCGGCTCAGCCTCCCTTCCCTTCCCCACTCGCTCCCTCCAGAGGGCGCCCTAGGCGAAGCAGAGGTGTGGTTGGTAGGAGCCCTCCGCAAGTAGAAATCCCATCGCCACTCCCTGGAGTCGGGGACAGAGCAGCTCCCAGCCGGGTGTGGCCGAGGGCGAAGAAGCTGCACCCTCCCGCCGCGCAGAGGAACTCGAGCCCACCGGTGATGGAAGGCGCACAGCCCACCTGGACAGGGGCGCCGCCGCCTCCAACTTTCCCACCTTTCCCCATCGCTGAAACGGAGAGAGGTCCCAAACCTCAGTGGCGAAGCAGAGATCTCCGATGAGCGGCCCTAGGGGAGGCCGCTTGGGACCCCTACTCCATTTAAGTTGAAGAGGGCACCAACGCAGGCAGTTTTGGGGCCGGCAGCGCCCCTTGAGGGGGAAGACCCGCCGCCGCCAAGAGGGGTGGAGGTGGACCGAAGCAGCAGAGGAGGGGCTGAGAGTGGGCGGCGAAGTGAGGGAGCTGCCGACCCCCGCTGCACAGGGACTGCAGTGCCGCAGCCCCCAAAGACCCTTCCTCTCGGCTTTCCGTGGCTGCCCCCACCCCGTCCCACACGCTCGCCCACCTCTTCTTTCTTTGCTGCCTCCTGTCCCCGCGGGCAGGAGGACAGGAACTTTGTCAGTGTTCTGAGTGTGTGTACTGGAGGTCTGTATGGCATGACGGGATGGCGTCCTGCCTGCTGTTGGTCTCTGGATGCTCAGAGCACAATCTGAGTGTCCCAGCTTGGAGGACATGAAGCATCAGGGTGTGTGTGTAGGTGTGTGTGTGTGTGTGTGTGTGCGTGTGCGTGTGTGTGTATGTGTGTGTGTGCGCGTGCGTGTTGGACATGCTAGCAGGCATCAGGATGTGTGTGTGCACGGGCACGCATGTGGTGGGGGGAGGGTAATGTGAGGTCCACTGTATGTATGGTTGCTGTAGGAAACACATGCCTTTGAATGTCTGCAGTTCTTAATATCCTAGTATATTAATATCTCCACTTAATCAGTAAAGAATTCTGCCCGTGTACAAATAACAATTACAATAAAGTGAGGTTCGTGACATTGTACAGGAGACAGGGAACAAGACTATCCCCATGGAAAAGAAATGCAAAAAAGCAAAATGGCTGTCTGGGGAGGGCTTAGAAATAGCTGTGAAAAGAAGAGAAGCAAAAAGCAAAAGAGAAAAGGAAAGCTATAAGCATCTGAATGCAGAGTTCCAAAGAATAGCAAGAAGAGATAAGAAAGCCTTCTTCAGCGATCAATGCAAAGAAACAGAGGAAAACAACAGAATGGGAAAGACTAGAGATCTCACCAAGAAAATTAGCGATACCAAGGGAACATTTCATGCAAAGATGGGCTCAATAAAGGACAGAAATGGTCTGGACCTAACAGAAGCATAAGATATTAAGAAGAGGTGGCAAGAATACACAGAAGAACTGTACAAAAAAGATCTTCACGACCCAGATAATCATGATGGTGTGATCACTAACCTAGAGCCAGACATCCTGGAATGTGAAGTCAAGTGGGCCTTAGAAAGCATCACTACAAACAAAGCTAGTGGAGGTGATGGAATTCCAGTTGAGCTGTTTCAAATCCTGAAAGATGATGCTGTGAAAGTCCTACACTCAATATGTCAGCAAATTGGAAAACTCAGCAGTGGCCACAGGACTGGAAAAGGTCAGTTTTCATTCCAATTCCAAAGAAAGGCAATGCCAAAGAATGCTCAAACTACCGCACAGTTGCAGTCATCTCACATGCTAGTAAAGTAATGCTCAAAATCCTCCAAGCCAGGCTTCAGCAATACGTGAACCGTGAACTCCCTGATGTTCAAGCTAGTTTTAGAAAAGGCAGAGGAACCAGAGATCAAATTGCCAACATCCGCTGGATCATGGAAAAAGCAAGAGAGTTCCAGAAAAACATCTACTTCTGCTTTATCGACTATGCCAAAGCCTTTGACTGTGTGGATCACAATAAACTGTGGAAAATTCTGAAAGAGATGGGAATACCAGACCACCTAACCTGCCTCTTGAGAAATCTGTATGCAGGTCAGGAAGCAACAGTTAGGACTGGACATGGAACAACAGACTGGTTCCAAATAGGAAAAGGAGTGCGTCAAGGCTGTATATTGTCACCCTGCTTATTTAACTTATATGCAGAGTACATCATGAGAAACGCTGGACTGGAAGAAACACAAGCTGGAATCAAGATTGCCGGGAGAAATATCAATAACCTCAGATATGCAGATGACANAGAAAGCTGAGCACCGAAGAACTGATGCGTTTGAACTGTGGTGTTGGAGAAGACTCTTGAGAGTCCCTTGGACTGCAAGGAGATCCAACCAGTCCATTCTGAAGATCAACCCTGGGATTCCTTTGGAAGGAATGATGCTAAAGCTGAAACTCCAGTACTTTGGCCACCTCATGTGAAGAGTTGACTCATTGGAAAAGACTCTGATACTGGGAGGGATTGGGGGCAGGAGGAGAAGGGGACGACCGAGGATGAGATGGCTGGATGGCATCACTGACTCGATGGATGTGAGTCTGAGTGAACTTTGGGAGTTGGTGATGGACAGGGAGGCCTGGCGTGCTGCGATTGATGGGGTCACAAAGAGTCGGACATGACTGATCGACTGAACTGAACTGAATACTACTTCTATATTCTGATATAATTTTGTTTCCTTACACAAGAGCTAGTTCCTTTGCCTCTGATGGTAACACATTGAGAGAGACAGAGTAATTGTTAATCCAAAAAATTGAAAACTTTTAGGTAATATGAAAGAGATGAGAATACCAGACCACCTGACCTGCCTCTTGAGAAACCAATATGCAGGTCAGGAAGCAACAGTTAGAACTGGACATGGAACAACAGACTGGTTCCAAATAGGAAAAGGTGTATATCGTCACTCTGCCTATTTAACTTATATGCAGAGTACATCATGAGAAACGCTGGGCTGGAAGAAGCACAACCTGGAATCAAGATTGCCGGGAGAAATATCAATAACCTCAGATATGCAGATGACATCACCTTTATGGCAGAAAGTGAAGAGGAAGTAAAAAGCCTCTTGATGAAAGTGAAAGAGGAGAGTGAAAAGTTGACTTAAAGCTCAACATTCAGAAAACAAAGATCATGGCATCTGATCCCATCACTTCACGGGAAATAGATGGGGAAACAGTGGAAACAGTGGCTGACTTTATTTTTGGGGGCTCCAAAATTACTGCAGATGGTGACTGCAGCCATGAAATTAAAACACACACTTACCCATTGGAAGGAAAGATAGCATATTGAAAAGCAGAGACATTACTTTGGCAGCAAAGGTCTGTCTCATCAAGGGTATGATTTTTCCATTAGTCATGTATGGATGTGAGAGTTGGACTGTGAAGAAAGCTGAGTGCCAAAGAATTGATGCTTTTGAACTGTGGTGTTTGAGAAGCCTCTTGAGAGTCCCTTGGACTGCAAGGAGATCCAACCAGTCCATTCTAAAGGAGATCAGCTCTGGGTGTTCATTGGAAGGAATAATGCTAAAGCTGAAACTCCAATACTTTGGCCACCTCATGCGAAGAGTTGACTCATTGGAAAAGACTCTGATGCTGGGAGGGTTTGGGGGCAGGAGGAGAAGGGGATGACAGCGGATGAGATGGCTGGATGGCATCACCACCTCAATGGACAGGAGTTTGAGTGAACTCCGGGAGTTGGTGATGGACAGGGAGTCCTGGCGTGCTGCGATTCATGGGGTCGCAAAGAGTCGGACATGACTGAGTGACTGAACTGAACTGAATTGAAGGAAAATTAGTTATGATGGGTTGTATTTTCTGCAAATGACTGCAACAATTTCATTCACGCCACATGCTCTACATCTCATTTGACTGTGACAGCTCTTTTTGTCAAAGCAGAGCGTGGCTATGAGGAAAGTGACGTTATGCAGACCTCTGAGCTAGATGCCAGAAGACTACACAAGTTCTGACTGGTTCTCTTCAGACACTTGCTTTGGGTCTCAGCCACCTGGCCGTAAGGAAGAGGAACACAGGCCCCCAGAACCTAGCTCCAGCTGAGCTCCCAGCTGACAGCCAGGGCCAACTTGGCCAGTGATTGAACCCTGTGATAAGCTGTCTCAAACAGGGATGCTCACCTGCGTGAAACTGCACAGCAGATGTCAAGAGAGAGAAGAGCTGATCCTGCCAGGCTCTACCCAAAGGCAAAATCCTAAGCCACAAGAATAACTGCTGTTTTAAGCCAATAAGTTTAGAGCTGGTATGTAATACTTATAAAAAATTGATACACTTAATTGTTTTACAGGCCTTCACAAGTGGTGTTTGTCCAACAATCCGCTTACCCAAAACTATTGCAAATGGAAAAAAAAAAAATGGGGGTCACAGCCTTTGATAATGGGCGGAATGGGTGGAAGGAAGAATGAGAAAGTGTCCTCATTGTCCATCAGAGCACCCTGGGAAGTTCATAGGTGAGTGTGCTACCCTCGATTAATGGCTTATTCTTGGAACTCAGGATGGTACCCTAATATAAAATTGGCATCTCCTGACTAGCTATGGTCTCCAGATAGAAAAGAGAAACAAGAACCTCATGCCACCAGGACCAACAAAGTTTCTTTGTAGGAGCCCCAGGACCATTGCTCCTATCTCTCTGAATAGTTTTCAGAGGTTTGTAGGATCATTTGCTTAAAGTGTTCCCTCGATTTTTTGCTAACTTTCTTTCTCAGTCTGAGTAAATGAGTGGGAGTTCCTTAAACAAGAAGAAATTAAAATATAAACAGAGCTCTATCTAAATACAGGACTGAAAATGACAAGAGGGGAAAAAAAAGATATCAGTGGATTTACAGGCTAAGAGACAAAGCTGATTTTGAATGAATAGACTTAATTATCTGATGCTAGATTATTATTAACCTCACATAAGATAAATTATTAATGTGAACTACTTCCTGCAGAATCTTGGTGAAAATATAGTTGAGTTTTTTTTTGTCTCTCCATAAAGATTAAACTTCCCATCTTCCCAAGCACACTGGCCCCAATTTTCTTAAAGAGGAGTCTTTGAGATCAATTAGATGTCAATTTACTGAGAACTAGAAGATTTTTAAAGCCTTATGTTAGTTATTCGTTTGAGAAAAAGGCTAATCAGATGTAGATTAATTTGACTTCAATTTTTTGACTTTGATACATTCAATTTTATGCATCTCTACCACCCATTGACCTGTGTCAATAAACAGAATAAAAATATTACTTCAAATCAACCCCCTTTTGAATATCACATCAGAAAATGAACTAGCCTAATTAGAGGAGCTTTTAATACATTAGCCCACTATATTTCCTCAATAGATTTCATTGGTGGATTTAAAATGAATAAGTATTTAATGGGAAAATCATTGATGCTGTAACCCAAGAACTGGGTATTGTTATGTGTATTATGACTGTCATAATGATCATGGTAATTATGGTGATCTGTCAATTATGTATGAGAAAAAATATATCTTAAAGGCATTGCCTTTTCTTTATAAGTATAGTCACCACCCTAGTTGAAGCTGTGCTCAGTTATCACCAGACCATAGCAGCTACACTGATAACCTCCTGCTTCCACCACTGCTTTGCTCCAATCCTCTCTTTAGTACAATTGTCTCCAGTGCAGATTACATTGTCTTAGCAGCACCCAGGGCAGTGGACTCAAGATAAATATAAAATAAATTTTAGATAATCCTAATTTTATGTAAAAAAGATAGACATTTATTTTTATTAGCCTCTAATTACTTAATTACTTCATTTGATGATTTCAGTACCTATATAACTTAAAATTGGAAAATTCAAATTCCCAATCTAGCAGTTGGAGTGGAGATGATTGGAAGAAGAAACATACCTCCTGAAATTTTTATAGGGATTGCTCAGTCATAATTTTAACTTACTTCTCAAAGCTTATACAGTTGTTTCTCTAATTGAATTATCCCCACTAAACAAAATTGAAGTTTCTAACATTTTTGCTAACTCTATAGTTTTCAAAATAAATTTTTTAAATATTTTATATAACTTGTGATGTCTTCTTATGAAGAATATATACCACAATATATTTGCTATATTATATATATAGCACAATATATTTGTCTTCTTATGAAGAATATATAGCACAATATATTTGCTATATTATATACATAGCACAATACATTGTGCTATAATATATATAGCACAATATATGTGCTATATTATTGCCAATTGGTAAAAAAAATTTTTTTAATCATTCAGATCATAACATCATTATTGTTGAAAAACTGCAAATATAGTTTATAGATCATTATATTTGTAATTACCTACCCATCACCATTTTTCTTTTTCCTGTGTTGAGCTCTTCAATATTCAAATGAGTGCTCTAGTGACAGTGATGGGCAAAATGTTTTGTGCTTTCTCAATTCAAATAAACCCCAAGCAGTGAATGACAAGCTATTTTGTTAGCAAAGATTAACAACAAGCAATGTCTAAAAAATGACCTGTATATAGTCACAGGCAGTGCTGATAGTATCTTAAACAGTATTCTTTCTAAAAAAAAAAAAAAATATATATATATATATATATATATGTCATTACTTTGATATTGACTGAGCACATCCAGTATCTTTATTCTCCCAAGTTTTCTATCATTTGTTCTATTTGAAACTGATGTAAAATGCAAAACATTTTCTCTGACTGACACCCATTGGGAACCAAGTATTAGGTTAATTATTATAAAAACATTGTTGCAGTTACAATGCATATGTGGTTTATTGCAAGAGGAAGAAGCCAAGTTATGACTAGGACAGCCTATAATCCTATGGCTAGGACAGAGGGAGAGGGGCTACAGAGTAAAAATAATTTTACCTAATGTCCACATCACAGAAAATCATGGTTAGATAGCATGTAATTTCTTTACAGCATAACAGCAAATTGAAATGGTATAGTACATTTCTTTTTTTTCTTCAAATTCTCTGTACAGTCAAATTTGTTTCTACAAAGTAACTCAAAATGACACAAAGTGTTCATCAGTTAACATAGACATAAGATTTATAGAATCAGAAGGAGTATTGCACAGTAGTTAAGCATATGGTTGTGGGGATGACTACTTGCCTTCAAATTCTGCCTCCTCCATTAACTGATTAGCATGCAAAGATTTGGAGATACTTGTCCACAAAGAATCAGAAGAGAGATTTAAATACAAACTATGTCATGTTGAACCATTGCTTAAAACCTTTCAATGGGTTCCCACTCCACACAATGAAATCCCAAATCCGTACAATGATCTGTGGGATGTTGAGTGAGATTATCTCTGGCTGTATATTCAAGGCATTCTCCTCCCCACCCCGCAGCCCCTTACTCACACCTGTGCTCCCAGGTCTATCAGTTCTTACATTGTTCCAAACAGTTTTCCCTTCTTATTGTATTTGCCTTTTACCTGTTTGAATTCTTATCCTCACATTCTTCACACAGCTGCCCTTCATCTTTTAAACTGGGAGTAGTGAATGTTCCATTATTAATGATACCATTTCTAACACCGTAGCTAACATAGATCCCTCACTAGTTTCATCCTATTATTGTCTATTCAGTTCAGTTCAGTTGCTCAGTCGTGTCCGACTCTTCACGATTCCATGGACCACAGCACGCCAGGCCTCCCTGTCCATCACCAACTCCTGGAGTTTACTCAAATTCATCTCCATTGAGTCAGGGATGCCATATCCAACCATCTCATCCTCTGTCGTCCCCTTCTCCTCCTGCCCCCAATCCCTTCCAGCATCTGGGTCTTTTCAAATAAGTCAATCTTTCTCAGCATCAGGTGGCCAAAGTATTGGAGTTTCAGCTTCAACATCGGTCCTTCCAATGAACACCCAGGACTGATCTCCTTTAGGATGGACTGGTTGGTCTCCTTGCAGTCCAAGGGACTCTCAAGAGTCTTCTCCAACACCACAGTTCAAAAGCATCAATTATTTGGCACTCAGCTTTCTTTATAGTCCAAATCTCTCATCCATACATGACCATTGGAAAAACCATAGCCTAGACGAGACGGACCTTTGTTAGCAAAGTAATGTCTCTGCTTTTTAATATGCTGTCTAGGTTGGTCATAACTTTCCTTCCAAGGAGTAAGCGTCTTTGAATTTCATGGCTGCAGTCACCATCTGCAGTAATTTTGGAGCCCCAAAATATAAACTTAGCCACTGTTTCCACTGTTTCCCCATCTATTTGTCATGAAGTGATGGGACCAGATGCCATGATTTTAGTTTTCTGAATGCTGAGCTTTAAGCCAACATTTTCACTCTCCTCTTTCACTTTCATCAAGAGGCTCTTTAGTTCTTCTTCACTTTCTGCCATAAAGGTGGTGTCATCTGCATATCTGAGGTTATTGATATTTCTCCTGGCAATCTTGATTCCAGCTTGTGCTTCAGCCAGCCAGTGTTTCTCATGATGTACTCTGCATTTAAATAAGCAGGGTGACAATATACAGCCTTGACGTACTCCTTTTCCTATTTGGAACCAGTTTTTTTTTTTTTGTCTATAAAATGTATTGAAATTTGCGATCATTTCCTTTGACTCTGTGTTTTGTCTGTGTTCTATACCAGATGGAAAGCTCTTTAGAACAGAGACTATGAGTGACTACCTGTCAGTCTTCTTTGATCCTAATGCTTCTCTCAGCATCTGGCCCCCTGTGATGGACACTAAATAATTGTGGACTGACTGAGTGGCCTATAGAGCAGTTCAATTTCCAGAAATATCACTAGCCTATATAATCAAAAGTTAACTATGTGCCAGGACATGTAACACTTGCCACATGTTCTACATACACTATCTCATTAATTTTTATTAAAAAACAGCCTGAGGTAAGTATTGGGCTGGCCAAAATGCTCACTTGGGTTTTTCAGTAGCATCTTATCCCAAATGAGCGTTTTGGCCAGCCCAATACTATTATTTCAGTAAGAATACTACTCAGTGATTTAAGTAATTGCCCTGATTACACAACTACTTAATGGAGAAAGCAGAGTTAGAACTCAGGCAGTCCTTCCCACCATCCACGCTTCACTGTAACCAGATAACAACAATCGGGCAGTTACTATTTCCAGCCCCCTTAAGGATGCTCAGTAATTTTTAGTTGTTTTGTATAAATAAATCTGACTATATAAAGTATTTGAAGGAAAAATGTGTTTGCCAACTCAACCTGCTATCATCTTGGAGGGAAAATGGCCACTGAGTATACTGCTCCAGTGTGAGCACAGGTGGCATCCTTCTCATTTTGCTCCCCCTTCTCCCCTTGTAGGTCTCCCCATTCTTGATGGATAAGTCAACTTTGTCTTGCACCCAATCACGTAATAAATCCTATAAAGTGTCTTGTATTTCAAACCAGTTTTAAATAAAACCAATGATAGAAAAGTGAGAACAAAAATGCAAGACATGTTACACATCATGTTGAAGAAATGATGGATCAAAAAAAAAAAAAAGAATTATCTTTAAAATATTATCAGCACTACTTTTGTGTGTACACAGGTCCTTTTATAAATATAAATTACTTGATTTTAATCCTTGCTTTAAAAAATAGCTTGTCATTCCTAGCTTGAATTTTATTTGAACTGACAAAGCACAAAATATGCTTGCCCATCACTGTCACTATAGCCCTTTACTTGACTCTGGAAAAGCATAATGGAATAAGAGGAATAATGATGGAAAAAGAAGAGTGTAAATACAAGGATCTATAAATTGTATTTGCAGTTCTTATCAATAGTGGTGGTATCAAATGGTGGCTTCAAAAAAAAGCACTTTTTTCAATGGCAAGTAATATGTAAATTACATATTAATTTGAAGACATCCCAAGTTAACCAAAGTAAATATTGCTTTTTAAAATTTTATTTTGAAAATTGTAGAGACCAAACGTAAGTGACTTAAAATTTAGTTTGCTTTGGAAGAGGTCACCTGCTTAGAAAATTTTAATTATACAAATTTGTGGAGGTAAATCAAAACCATGACTGAACAGTCCCTATAGAAGATTTTGTGAATATGTTCCCTCTCCTAATCATCCCCATTATAAATGCTAGATTGTTGGCAAGATCCTCCATTTCAGTTCACAAAGGATCAACAGCATGGCTTAATTTGGTTCTATCCATCTGTTTATCATCTCAACATCTAATAAACATCTATTTGGCTGCAGGAACAGCTTCTCTAAGACTCATAAACCTATACCCTTGATTATGAATCATAATGCAAGATATTAAAAGTAAAATTCAACCAGGAACCAATAGACAATATATGAGAATTTCCAAAATTAGTTTTCAGATCTTTATAAGCAGATGTTAAAAGGCAACATCACTCATTATCAGAGAAATGCAAATCAAAACCACAATGAGGTACCATTTCACACCAGTCAGAATGGCTGCGATCCAAAAGTCTACAAGCAATAAATGCTGGAGAGGGTGTGGAGAAAAGGGAACCCTCTTACACTGTTGGTGGGAATGCAAACTAGTACAGCCACTATGGAGAACAGTGTGGAGATTCCTTAAAAAAACATGAAGAAGGCTGAATGCTGAAGAATCGATGTTTCTGAACTGTGGTGTTGGAAAAGACTCTTGAGAGCCCCGTGGACCGCAAGGAGATCCAACCAGTCAATCCTAAAGCAAATCAGTCCTGAATATTCATTGGAAAGACTGATGCTGAAGCTCCAATACTTTGGCCACCTGATGCCAAGAACTGACTCTTTGGAAAAGAACCTGATGCTGGGGAAGACTGAAGGCAGAAGAAGGGGAAGACAGAGGATGAGATGCTTGGATGGCATCACCGACTCGATGGACATGCGTTTGAGCAAGCTCCGGGAGTTGGTGATGGCCAGAGAAGCCTGGCGTGCTGCAATCCACGGGGAGGCAATGGGTCAGAAACTGAGCGACTAAACTAACTGACAGGGACAGAGGCAAGGATTGGTTCAAGAATCAGAGCACTGACTCATAAATGAAAACCACACATTGGTTTCAGCAGCTCTGCAGGTGCCTAAGGCAAGAAGAAAATGTTCAAGCTCTCAGAGGAAAAACGATGTGGCTTTTAACGGCACAGCAACACTGAGAGCTGACTTTTCAAGTAAAAGGAACTCAGAAGATAATGGACTGGCATCTGTAAAATGCTGACAAACAAATAACCACCAACCTGGAATTCTGTACCCAACAAAAACACTCTTCAAAAGTGAAAGCAAAATAAAGACTTTTAGGGCCAATGGAAATGAGACATCACCCACAGACACGAACTAAAAAATATTAAGGCAGTGCTTCAGGAGAAAGAAAAGTAGTTTTTGACTGAAATATAAAAAACAAGTGAAGACCAACAATGAGGTAACTATGAGGGTAAATATTAATGCTACAATGATGATAACGCCAAAAATATATCTGAATTTTTAAAGGATAACAGTGACAAGGAGGAAACAGTCATGTCAGGGAGGCAGTAAAAGCAGTAAGTTAGACTTCAGTGTAAAACACAGGCTGCATCTGCAAATGTGCTCCCAACAGCCTGACAGAGGAGCACAGAACTAGAGAAACACCTCCTCCTTCTAAAAGAAGGCAAGAGAAAAGAACACAGAACAGGTGGGACAAACAGAAAACACACAGCAACATGGTATCTACAGGCTGAAATATCAACATCATAAACAGAGCAAATACTCTCCTTAAAAGATAAAGTGTCCAACTGATTCCAATGAAAACTATACACTCTTCACAGAGGTACATGTTAAGATGGAAGGTCTTTTAGACAGGTGAAAGTAAAAGATACCCAGGCCAACAAGGACAGAGAACTGACGTGGCAATATCACTGTCAAATAGCGTCTAAAGAAAGAAGCATTACTAGCGATAAAAAGGAGCATCTCATACTNTGTCAAACTGATTCCAATGAAAACTATACACTCTTCACAGAGGTACATGTTAAGATGGAAGGTCTTTTAGACAGGTGAAAGTAAAAGATACCCAGGCCAACAAGGACAGAGAACTGACGTGGCAATATCACTGTCAAATAGCGTCTAAAGAAAGAAGCATTACTAGCGATAAAAAGGAGCATCTCATACTGATACAAGTGCAGTCTAGCAAGAAGAGGAGGATTCTAAATTTGAATGTACCTAATAACATAACCTCAAAATATCAATACATAAAAACTGACAGAAATAGAAAAGGAGTAACAGCCGAGTTCATAACCCCAGTGGGAGACGTTAAAGACACATCTCTCGTGGAACCGGGCCCCCTGGTACGTAGTCACCTGCAGCCATGAAGTACCTGAAATGCGGCTGGCTCTACAATGAGATGCGCTGCAAATGAAACACACACTGGATTTTAAAGACTGAGCGTGAAAAAAAGAACGTGAACTATTTCATTAGCTTTTATCATGTTGATTACACACTGAAATGATAATATTTGGGGTGTGTTAAAATAAAATATATTGCAGGTAATTTCAGCTACTTCTGCTTTTACTCAACGTGGCTACCGGAGTCTGAATTACATGAGTGACAAACCTGCTGTAACCGATACACACGGAACATTGCGTTCCCACGGACACATGTTCTTTTCAAGAGCCCAAGGAACATATACCAAAAAGAACATGTATTGGGCCATTAGGAAAGCTCGAATTATTTCAAAGGACTGAAACAATGCAGGCTATACCTAGGGATTGCAATGGGCTGACAGTTTATGGGCCCTCAAACTTCCCCCCGCACGTGGTGATGATCCTAGGAGGCAGGCACTCTGGGAGGGGTCAGGCCAGGAGGCAATGGGCTCCCGTGCTGCGAGGACAGGGAGAAGCAGCAGGCAGTCTAGCAACCAGGAACCAGGCCTCACCAGACGTGGCACCTGCTGGTGATCTTGGGACTCTTCAGCCTCCAGGCCTACAAGAAACAACTTTCTCTTATTTATCAGCTAGTCTAGGGGATTTGTAACAGTAGCCCAAAAAAGGCGAAGACGGGGCTCTTCGATAGTGAAGGACAGGGAAGCCTGGCGTGCTGCAGTTCATGGGTCACAAAGAGTCTGACACGACTTAA
>SJYT01059111.1:387413-455528 GCA_006410635.1 Cephalophus harveyi
GATTGGGGGCAGGAGGAGAAGGGGATGACCGAGGATGAGATGGCTGGATGGCATCACGGACTCGATGGTCGTGAGTCTGAGTGAACTCCGAGAGATGGTGATGAATAGGGAGGCCTGACGTGCTGCGATTCATGGGGTCACAAAGAGTCGGACACGACTGAGCGACTGAACTGAACTGAACTGACCTATTTATTTTGATTATAGATTCTGTTTCACTTCTAGTGATTGGTCTGTTCAAATAATCTGTTTCTTCTTAATTTAGGTTTGGCGGGGTGTAGAAGTTTCTAGAAATATGTCCATTTCTTCTAGGTTGTCCAATGTATTGGCATATAACTGTTCATAATATTCTCTTATGGATTTTTGTGTTTCTGTGCTATATCTGTGTATTGGTTGTTACTTTTCCTCTTTGATTTCTTATTGCATATATTTGGGTGTTTTCTCTTTTCTCCTTCTGAGGCTAGTCAGAGGTTTGCGTTTTTGTTGCCTGTGCTTTTGATGTCATATTCAAGAAATCATTGTTTATTACAATGTCATGAAGTTTTCCCCCTATATTTTCTTCTAGAATTTTATTGTTTCTCATCTTATGTTTAAATCTTTCATCCATTTTGAGTTAATTTTTGTGTGTGGTGTATATAAGGATCTTCCTTCATTCTGTTGAATGTGGATATCCAGTTTTCCTAGCAGTATTTGTTTAAGAGACTATCCTTCTCATTGTGCAGTATTGGCACCCTTGTTGAAGATTATCTGATCGACATGCAAGGGTTTATTTCTTGGATATCAGTTCTATTCCATAGATCTGTATATTTGCCTTTACATTTGATTTGTATCTATGACAGCACCATAATCTTTTTATTATTATTACAATAGCTTTGTAATATGCATTTAAATCAGGAAGTTAGAGGCCTCTAGCTTTGTTCTTTTTTCTCAAGATTATTTTGGCTATTTGGGGTCCTTGGGATTCTGTAGAATTTTAAGATGGCTTTTCCTATGGAGGCAGAAAGTGCAATTCAATGTGTAGATCACTTTGGGCAGTGTGGACATTTTAACAGTGTTAATAGGGAAGTCTCTGGGCAGGAGACCTGGGTTCAATCCCGGGGTTGGGAAGATCCCCTGGAGAAGGAAATAGCAACACCCTTCCAGTATTCTTGCCTGGAGAATTCCATGGACAAAGGAGCCTGGCGAGCTACAGTTCATGGGGTCTCAAAGAGTCAAACAGGACTGAGAACCAAAACACACACATACCCCTGTCTCAAGTATTCACTTTTAAAGAAGAAGGTGTGAAATTGAACCACACTCCTTCCTAAATTTATATATATATATATATATATATTTTTTTTTTTTTTCTAGACTTGTCTTCAGGGCAAGGAAAAGGACTTTTATAAAATATGAGATGCTACTTTAAAAATAGCTGTGTTATTTTAACACCCAAATAGTGAACAAAGAGAATAACTTCTTTGAGTTTAGTGCCAGACTGGTCATTGTTTGATTGCTCATTGTGATCTGCCTTTAGTAATATTAGGAGGGAAAAGTTATTTTATCTCTTGGTCAACATCAATACTAATGTCATAAGGTGTGTTACCTTCAGTTTTGAGTGGGTTGTAATATAATCACTAATAGTAAAAGTAATTGTAAAATATATACATGAAAAAAAAAAAAAAAGCTGTGTTAAAAAGCAAACCAGCCAGAGACAGGCATGTAATCTAAAAAAGTTATTTTGCCTCACTTTGCACATAAAGTTCTTTTTCTTTGTTGAAATTAGTGGAAGTGTATGAATGATTGAGAAGTTTTGATGTATTCATCTCAATAAAGAGTGGGAAAATGAAATTGTGAACTAATTTAATTGAAGATATCATAGTTACTAAGAACCAGAACTCAATCTAATAACAGAGACAATGAGCAGGATTTAAAAATTATCTCCACACCTTACTGTCAAGGACAGAATGTTTAGAAGAGTTTGAACGCTAGATTCTGACCAACCCAGGCCAGAATTTTTGCTTCCTTCTATTCCCGCTGTACATAGTATGTAAAACAACAGTTCCTTAATTTCCATGCCTTTGTTTATTCTAGAGGCATCTTGGAAGTCATCAAGGAAAACAGTCATCTGCCCCTAACACATTCCCCCAAAGTAATTCCTTTTCAAATATTTTCAAGGTTATTTCTTGATATAACCATTCCTAAGACTATGATAAAAAGAAAGACTTGGAGAAGACAGTTTACTGCATTGCTCAGGCTGACTGAGAGACCTAGGATTCAAATTGAAGGTCAATAATTTAAAGATTTAGGGACGGATAGCAAAAGGATTTCTGCCTATAAGGAAGGTACAGCCCAGCAGAGACAGGATGATATTATTGAAGACAAAGTGTCTCACCAATGAGATACAGAACATTTGGGGGACTCAGGGAAGACAAGAAGATCAATGGTAATTTAGGGACAGTAACTGAAAAGTGCAGTGGAAGAGGGTTTGTTAGAGATGTGGACTATGAAGATTATATTGGATTTCAACCAGGAAAAAGGAAAATGATTTTGTTTGGATTCATCCCTAATGAGTTTTGTATGTATCCTTTACTATGATAGATCTAGCAAAAAATTAAACTACAAATCTTTCTCAACTTATGATAGGATTAGCAATGGGAAGTTGAAAATGTTAAAATTGGAAGGTTAATTTAACACCTAACCCACCAAACATCATAGATCAGCCTTGCCTACCTCTTTTTTTTGAATGATAATTGCTTTACAGAATTTTCTTTTTTTCCATCAAATATCAACATGAATCAGCCATAGCTATACATATGTCCTACCTTAAATGTGCTCAGAACACTTACATTAGTCTGATTTTGAGCAAAACTATCTAACATAGAGACTCTTTTATAATAAACTGCTGACTACCTCATGTAATTTATTGATGACTGAAGGTGAGAAACAGAACTGTTGTATGGCTGCAGAATGGTTACAAGTGTATTGGTTGTTTACCCTGATGATCATGTTGCTGACTGGAAGATGCAGCTTTCTGTGGCTCCCAGCACCCCAACAGAGTATCCGTAGAGAGGGTTTACTATGGCCTATGGCTAGCATGGGAAAAATCAAAGTCAAAACCTGAAGTGCAGTTTAAACTGAAAACATATCACCTCATAAGTCAAACCATCCTAAACTGAGGACTGCCTGTACTTCCTCAGGAGATGGTTTATTAGGTTTAATTAGAAAGAGTATAATTTAAAGTATAATAGATTCAGAGTCTTCACTAGAATGCCCTTGGTACTGAATAGTGCTCATAAATAAATGATAGCTCAAATATTTGTTTTGTAACCCATGAAATGAAGATTAAAAGCACCAATTTGATAAGATTCTTATTTACAATGCTTTATCACATATGAGGATATCACATAATCCTACAGTATGAAATAGTGAGATCTCATTGTCATTAAAACATCCTCAATGTTAAGGAAATAGCTGCTCATCTATTATTATATATAATATTAATAATTATGCTATTGGCTTAGAATTTAAAAATTACTTTCTTTCTCTTTATCTCTCTCTCTATATATATATATAAATATATGTGGTTAAATATAAATAAATTATATTCATAAATCATGTGTGTAGGATTACATATACATGTATATATACATATATTTTGCATATTTGTGTGATATTTTAGAGTAGAAGCAATGTTCTAGTAATGGTTATCTGTGACACAAAGCATTGTCTGGAAACAGTGAAACTGACTAGTGACTACCTCAGATGGGAATGGATCTGGCCACTAGACCATCTCTAGATCTCTAAACTACAGCTGAATGAATTTATTAGCCATCAGAAAATATACATTTAACTAAAATCAGTTGAACAGCTATCAAACAACTTTTCTCCATTTTTTTCATTATTTTTACTACAAACAATATTTATGAAGGTCTAAAACCTAGTGAAAGTGGTTGACTGTCTTAGGATCAACTGGGTATTAAATGGACTATTTAGAAATTGACATCTCAATTGAATATGGTGGCTGACAGGCATATAATAAGAGATAAACAAAGGAAAATGCATTATCATTATGCTCTAATAAAGATTACATCTACGTGTTTCAGTCCTATGTAATATGTCCTTCAAAATCACTGTACTGGTTTTGCTTACTGATTTAATTTCTGCAGTCCTTTCTAGACTGAAAATTCAGTCCTGGCAGGGAATATATCTTTCTTTCAATGTTTTAGCCTTGGTTCCTAGTAAAATATGTAACTCATAGTTTCATAAGTAAATTTCTAAATATTCAATAGACTTTAATAAAAATGAACTGCTAAAAACTGAATTTAATACCAGTATTTCATTGAGAGGAAAAGAAAGTGAAGAAATGATAGTGAACTCACAAGAAAAAAGGAATCACCTCAGAGAAATCATGGCACAAGTATCAATGGTTTCAGAGTCATATGACTAGGACAAAAGAAATACAGCAGTCTACAAATGGAAGACTCCTATTCTGTGCCTGGACTTCCCTGGTGGCTCAGACGGTAAAGCGCCTGTAGCCTACTTTAAGCCATGCCTAATACCATATAGAATTTTTAACTACCTTTGAGATATAATTCCTATACAATAAAATTCATTCTTTTAAAGTTAAAAATAAAATTCAGTGGTTTTTAGTATTCACAAACTTATATAAACTCCAATAGTGTGTAGTCCCAGAATATTTTATCACCTACCCAAAACTCTCTTGTGAATTAGCAGTCACTCTTCATGAACTTTTTTAAATTCAACCTCAAGTAACTGCTAATCTATTTTCTGCTTCTATGGTTTTACCTATTATGGGTATTTCATATAAATAGAACCATACAATAATTGCCCTTTTGTGCCTAGCTTCTTTCACTTTAAGTTTGAGGTTCATCCATGTCGTAGCATGGATCAGTATTTCATTTTTATGGCTAAACAATATTCCATCATATTGACATACAGCATTTTATCTACTTGTCAACTGAACAGCTGACTTGTTTCTACTTTTTGGCTCTTATGAATAACACTTCTATAAACACTCATGTACAAGTTTCTGTGTGAACAATTTGTTTTTATTTCTTTTGACTATATACCTATGAGTGGAAATGCAGGGAAATATGGTAATCTTATGTTTATCTTTTTTAAGCATTTCCAAACCAATTTCCAAAGTGGCTGATCTATTTTAAATTCCTACTACCAAAGTATTGGTCCCAGTTTCTGCTCTTCCTGTCCTAAAATGCTAGTCACTCAGTCATGTCTGACTCTTTGCAACCCCATGGACTGTAGCCCGCCAGGCTCCTCTGTCCATGGTATACTCCAAGCAGGAATACTGGAGTTGGTAGCCATTCCTTTCCCCAAGGGATCTTCCCAACTCAGAGATTAAACCTGGGCCAGCGATACCTTGTGATGTTAATTTGCATTTCCCCAATGATTAATAATGTTGAATATTTTTCATACAATTATTGGTCACTTGGATAACTTTTTTAGGTAAACTGATATTTTCAAATACTGTGCCTATTATTTAATTGAGTAGTCTTTTTATAATTGAGTTGCATGAGTTCTTTATATAGTATAGATTGTAGTCCCCTGCATATATTTTATCCCATTATCTGTTGTTTGAAAAATTTTCTTGATAGTACCATGTGAAGGACACATGGCTTGCATTTTTATGAAACCCAATATATCTTTGTTTTTTTCCTTGGGCATTTTGGGATTATATCTAGGAAACCCTTGCCTAATCTATGGTCATAAAAATTAAAATCTATAGTTCATATTTTTAGTAATTGCATTATGTTTTCAATGCATTTTGAATAGGGTGAAACTGGTATATTATTTTGCATGTGAATATCAAGTTGTCTCAGTACTACTTGCTGAAGAAACAATTCTTTCCTTAAGTTGTGATTAAGCTATATTGGCATTTTGTCAAAATCAGTTGACCTTAAATGCAAAAGTTCATTTCTGAACTCTAAGTGCTATTTCATTGATCTGTGTGTCTGTGCTTATGAGAGTGCCCCACACTCTTAATCACTGCTTTTTTGTAGTAATTTTTGAAATTAGATAATATTAGTCCCTCAATTTTACTCTTTTTTCTAAGATAGTTATAGATATCTTGGTTCTATTGAAATTAAATACAATTTTAGGATCAGGTTGCCAATTTTAGCACACACAAAAAAGAAACCTGGATTGTGATGTAGGATGTGTTGGTCCATATGGGCAGTAGCACTACCTTAATATTAGATATTCCAATTCATGAACATGATGTATTTCTCCATTTATTAAGTTTTTTTGAATTTATTTTAATGATACTTTATAGTTTTAAATGCACAAGTTTTACAAGTTTGTTAAACTTATTCCTAAGTATTTTATTGTTTCTGATGCATTTGTAAATAAGATTGTTTTCTTTATCTCTTTTTAAGATAGTTCATTGTTAATGTATAGACACATAACTGTTTTTTGTATGTTGATTTTCTATCCTATAACATTATTAAATTCATTTGAGTTGAGAATTTTGACACATAGTTCTCTGGGTATATTGGCTTGCAGGTTTCTTTTTTCTTATCTGGCTTTAACAACTGAATGTGTGATAATATACATACATGATACATTATCTAATATCATGAAACCTTGTTGACATAGTTTATCAGCTTTAAGAGTTTTGTGTGTGAGTTTCTTAGGATTTCTGTATATAAGATCATTTATTTGTGAACAAAGAAATTTTTATTTCTTTTTCAATCTGATGACTTTTATTTACTTCTCCTGCCTAATTGCCCTACTTAGAACTTTCAATATGATGTTAAATAAAGTCGATATTCTGGTGTTGTATCTGTCCTTCAGAGAAAAGCTTTCAGTCTTTCACCATTAAGGATGATCCTGGCTATGGGTTCCTCATAAATTCCTTTTATTACCTTGAGAAAATTTCCTTCTATTTAAAGTTTTGTTGAGGTTGATTTTAACATAGAAGAGAGTTTGGTTTTTTCCTAATACTTTTTTCCTGAATCGATTGAGAGGATTTTGAATTTTGTCTTTTATTCTATAAATACAATATATTGTATTATTTAATCTTGTATGCGGAAGCATCCTTGTGCTACTGATCAGTTGGTTATGGTACATAATCCTTTGTATATCTGGCTGGATTTGGCTTGCTATTGAGAGTTTTGAGTTTACATTCCTAAGGGAACCTGTAGTTTTATTTTCTTTGTTCTCTCAAATGTAACTGGCCTCATAAAATAAGTTGGGAAGAATTTTCTCCTCTTCAATTTTGGAAGACTTGGTGAAGGATTAGTGTTAATTCCCCTTCAAACATTCTGTGGCATTCATCAATAACTCCATTTAATTCTTCTCTTTTTGGGAAAATTTTGATGACCAATTCAGTTTGTGTTTTTTGGTGGTGGTGAGGAGGGGTTATAGACTAGCAGTTTCCTACAGCTGCTGAATGAAGTAGTACAAATTCTGTATGTTTAAACAACAGAAATGTATTTCTTCACATCTTAAGGCTAGATGTTTAAAAGCATGCTGTAGGCAGGGCCATTCTTCCTTGTCTCTTTCTCACTTCTAGAGGTTGGTCGCTGGCAGTCTTTGGTGCTCCTCCACCTATAGCTTCATCTCTCTAAGGTCTGCCTCCATCTTCACATGACCTTCCTTCCTCCTTGTGTCTCAGTGTTCAAATCTCCTTCTACCTATGTGGACACTTTATTGGATTTAGGTTTCATCCCAATCAATTATGACCACATCTTAACTTTGATTCCATCTGCAAAGATTCTGTTTCTAAGTCAGTTCACATTTACAGGTGGATATAAATCTTGGGATGGACACAATTCAACCAAGTTTGCCTCTAGCCTCCCTAAATTCACATCCTTCCAGTATACATGTACAAAATACATTCACCACACCCTAACATTCCCCAAAGCCTTACTGCATTGTAATATCAACTCTAAGTCTAAAGTCTCACCTGATTATGATAAAATCAGAGTCCAAGTTGTCATCATCTGAATCAAGTGTGGGTGAGATTTTGGGTATGATCCATTCATCCTGAAGCAAAATTCCTCTCCATTTTTGGACCAATGAAATTCAGAAACAAGTTATCTGTTTACAAAAGCAATGGTGAAACATGTGTAGATAGAACAGACATTCACATTCTGAAAGGAGGAAATTGGAAGGAATAAAGGGTAACATGTCCCAAGCAAGTCTAAAAATCAGCAGAGGAAATTCCATTAAATTTCAAGTCCTGAAAATAATTTTCTTTGGGTCCCAAGGAGTAGCCCCATGCTCTGGCAATGGCAGCAGTCCACCCACTTCAACACTCTGAGATGGTACTGCCTTCTCAACTGTGAAGGTGTTGGTTGCCCCACCTCTTTGCATATGAAAACAACTGGAGCCCTGTTCTTGGAATCTACAGAGCCAGACATGACTTCATCCTCTCAACCTGCTTTTTTATTATAGACTTTTGGAAGTTTGATAGCATTCCTTCATTTTGTTTTGTCTCTGTATCCTTCAGTCCAAGTCTGCAGTGTTTCTGTTGACATATATATCTTCAAAATCTCTGTGAGTCTAATGTGGATGTAAAGTCAAAAGGATCCACACTAACTCTATGCTGGCTTCTGCTGAGATGGCTGATTAGTAGGAAATGATTAATATCTTCAGCAAAATATTTTCTGATCCTATCCTTGGTGTTCTCTCCAGACCATGCTTTAGTATCTGTAGTAATATGGACAGACTGAGAATTTTCCAAACCACTTAGTTCTGGCTCCTTTTTAAGTGATTGTCCCTCCTTCTCTTTCCTCTCACATTTTACTATTAGTAGCAAGGAGACAAAAACTTTAACCTCCATATTTTTTACCAAAAGTCTCTTCAAGACTATCTAGGCTTTCTCTTCAAAAGTCTTCCAGCCTCAACACATTATTCAATTCCCTTGCCACATAGCAGCATATTCACTTTTGGTGCCAAAATTTATGTTACCCTCTCAGAGCTGCTGTAACAAAGTAACCACTTATTTTTCTTTTGGTTTCTTACAGTGGAATGTTAGATTATAAATTTGAGATCCTCCTTTTTTAATATGCCCTCTTATACTACAAATTTCCCTTGAAGCATTGTGTCAGCTGCATTCCATAAGATCTGGTATATTGTGTTTGTTCTCATTTATATGTAAGAGTATTTTCTAACTTATCTTCTTTGAACCATTGAGTATTAGTGAGAATATGTGTTTAATGGTCTCACATTGTGAATTTCCAAACTTTCCTTCTATAATAAATTTTGAATTTCATTTTGTTTTTCTTAAAGAATATAATATGTATGATTACAATCCATTTAATTACACTGAAACTTGTTTCATGGTTCAGCATATGGTCTACCCTGGGGAATGACTCTTCTGAACTTGAGGAGAATAGGTATTCTACACTTGTTGTGCTTGTCTTAGCTTTTTCAGGTGGCTGTAACAAAATGCCACATATTTGGTATTAATAGCTTATAAATTACAAAAGTTTATCACTCATAGTTCTGGAGGCTAGAAAGTCCAAGATCAAGGCTCCAGCATGGGTGAGTTTTGGGTGAGAGCTCATTTTTAGGGCGGAGCATGCTCCTTCTTTCTCTGTCCTCACATGTGGAAGGGTTAGGAATCCCTGTGAGTTTCTTTTAAAAGGTACAAATTTCATTCATCAGGGTTATATCCTCAAATTTAAGCATTTCCTAAAAGTCCATCTTATAACACCTTCATCTTTGGGGCTTATAATTTGAGGATATGACTTTAGTGGAAACAAACATTCAGATCATAGCTCTACTCTATAGATATTTACTCAGTCTAGTTGGCTTTTAGTGTCTTCCTATGTCCTATTACCTTCTTGATCTTCTGTTTTATTTTGTTATCCTTTATTGAAGGTGAAGCCTTAAAGCTTCCAACTTTTGATGTTCTTTCCTCAGTCATATATTGTTCTCATATTTTTATAGCAAATCATTCATGGATTACTTTTGTTCTTTCGATATATTTGAAATACAGAGAGAATACATACATTTGGGAAACAAGAAATAATTCTTATTAAGTCTTTTGCTGTTGCATTCCTGACTTTTTGAGATAAAATCAAAATAGGTAGGCAACAAATATGTTTTCCAATAAATTTTGTATCTTAGCTTTATTAAGGATAATTTCTAGTGATTGGTTATTTTTTCCTGTGTATGGGCCATGCTTTCTTGTCTCTTTGTATGTCTTACAATTTTTTTTGTTGAAAACTGGATGTTCTAAATAATATAATCTGAATACTCTGGATATCAGATTTTCCTCCCTTCCCTTAAATATACTGTTTTTGCTGCTTGTTATTTTTATTTTTGTTCCTGTTTATTTGCTTAATGACTTTGCTGATTTAACTTTGTAAAGTGTACGTACTCTGTCTTCTGCAGCCACTATAGTTTCTGGTCAGATAGCCTGCATGCCTGCTCAGTCACTAACTCATGTTTGACTCTTTACTACCACATGGACTGCAGCCTACCAGGCTCCCCTGTCCATGAAGTTTTTCAGGAAAGAATACCAGAGTGAGTTCCCATTTCCTTCTCCAGGGGATTTTCCTGACTCAGGGATTGAATCTGCGACTCCTGCATTGGCAGATGGATTCTTTACCACTGTGCCACCTGTGAGTCAGGTAACTTAGTGTCAGCTAATGATCACCAACTGCTGCTGCTGCTAAGTCACTTCAGTCATGGCCAACTCTGTGCGACCCCATAGACGGCAGCCCACCATGCTCCCCTGCCCCTGGGATTCTCCAGGCAAGAATACTGGAGTGGGTTGCTGTTTCCTTCTCCAATGCATGAAAGTGAAAAGTGAAACTGAAGTCACTCAGTCATGTCCAATTCTTCACGACCCCATGGACTCTAGCCTACCAGGCTCCACTGTCCATGGGATTTTCCAGGCAAGAGTACTGGAGTGGGTTGCCATTGCCTTCTCCCAGTGATCACCAGATATTTCCCTAAATGCCTAGGATGAATAAGTCCACAAGATTATTTGCCAGGGGGCTCTGTGTGCAGGTTGGGACATACCATGAATGTTCAAGGAGACAGTTTATCACTCTGCCTTCTTGCTTATACAGAACTTTAAGTTCAGGCAGAGGTGAGAACTTAGGGCCTTCTCAGGTCTTTCTTGAGCTTGTGCCTATACCTTTTTATGTTCATGGACTATTAAATTCTTGGGAATATTTACAAAGTCAGAACTTTACAAAGCTTCTATCACCATCTCATTTCTCAGATTTTCTTCTCTCTCTCTCTTTCTGTCTTTTTTTGTTGCTCCTGCAAAGTTAAACCATTGTTACTGTTTTTGAAAATTATTCTAGGAGAAAAAGCTGTTCACATTAGGTAGGCTCTATATCTGGTCAAGTAAAGGACACTCTTGCAGATGGAGCTTTCTGGGGAAATTCTAAATAGGTCAAATAATGACATGTCCCTAGGAAGAGAGCTCTGTAAGAGCCTCAACCCAATGTTTTAGAGGAGCTTCAAATCAGTTCTTCCAGATAGGGTTTTAGGCTGCTGGTTTTCTGTAATTATGAAGCTATTAGTTTTCAAGGCTACCCCTGAGTCAGGTAATTGAAGATGTGAACAGAGAAAGTTAAAACACCACAATGCTTGTTATTCTTACTGATACACATCCATTTTTTCTGGATTAAGTGTTTCATGTATTATATGACTAATTTTCAGATTTCTCAAAAAGTTGATATTTACAATTTTTGCCAATGTTCTCTGATTTTATGGTGTAGAGAAATTTTGAAAGTCCTTACGCCATCATTCTGACATTTTCTCCCTACCATGTTCTGTTGATTGCACAAGTGTTACTGTTCAATAATGTTGCCAGTATTTTCTTTTAGATGCTGAAAGAAAAGTGGAGAGTTATTCACAATGCTATGAAAGTCACATTTTAAAATATCTCCTTTCTTTAATAAATATGTAATTAAATATATCATCTTACAGACTAATTATTCATTTCATTTAAGAAACAGCTGGAATGATCTTATCTACACAGAAATGATATAGGTAAAAGTGGAAAGTACACGAATGCTTGCTGGGACATGCTATGGTCTTGATATATTTATGTATTCTAAAAATTTGTAGAAATAGTATCTTTCAAAATAAAAAAATTTTAAATAATCTTTTTAAAGGAAAATTTGTTTACACTGAGATGATAACTTGAAAACATTAATCTGAATTGCTGTATCTATAATTTATTGGACTGTAAAATGAATATGCCATGTGCATCTGTTTTAGAAACTGCATTATAAATATAACATGGCTTTCAATATATCATTATTAAGTCTATTTATATTATTAAAATAGAGGCTAGTTTAGATGCTATCCTTTATGGTAGCAGGATCTTGGCATAGGTAGGCATACCATGGTAGAGGCTGGTGATAAAGGTCAAGCTGGCAGTGTACAGGTGCACAGCTGGAGAGGCACATCTCAAGTATACATAGAGCTGGGAGTCAGCCATGGGGATCTAGGCTGGCATCTTGTACCCATGCAGCCACAGAAGCCAGAGATTCACTGGCTCTGACGGTGGTGGCAAGACGGGAGTGGGGAGGTAATTGGATAGCTGGTGTTGGTGAACATGAATACATCTAAAGGCAAAGCATGGTGAAATCCACAGTGGGGGGAGTCACTGTGGCTTGCTGCCCATTGGTTTCTTCAGTAGAAAAAGCTACTAAAACCACCTGTAGAGCTCCTCACTACAGCTACTCCTGCCACACGGCCGATACTGCTAGCCCCTGCTCTTCTTTTCGCTTCTAGATCTCTCTCTCTATATGACCAACGTGCTGGTCTCTGAGTGGGCTGAAACCAAAGCAAGTCCTTGGTTTGCTATCCCAAAATATTGGGAAGCTGGTCACTCACTCCTTTCTCTTTCCAGGTCAGAGGAACTCTTTCTGGATAGGGAGTTTCCTTTTGGCACAGAGCCGTGCTGTCCTGAGAAATGAGATGGGGCAGACAAAAAGAAGCTGTTCTTCTTTCACTTTTTCCTTGATTATTCTCAGAGTTTTTTTTTTCTAGTGTGCAACAACCTCAGATATGCAGAAAGTGTATGCAGATATGCTTTCTAATGGCAGAAAGCGAAGAGGAACTAAAGAACCTCGTGATAAGGGTGAAAGAGGAGAGTGAAAAGCTGAAATTTCTAGGTAAAATTTCTAAAATTTCAAGGTAAAGCATAACTTATATGTGAAATTTATATTGGCTTAATGTCATTTCCATAAAAACTGATGTTTGAAATACAAGTAATGTCAACAGACTTATAACTTTCCCATGCTGACAAGAGTTAAAACAGAAAGTAAAATTATCATTATCACACAAATTTTAAGTTCTCAATCTACAAATTCCCACATTTAAACTACGTTAATAGTTTTGACAGTGTGCTTCAAACTATATACCAAGTGAAAAAAAATTTTATATTTCAATTTTTCAATGAAAAATCATGAAATGACAATGCTAAATCCACTAAAGCAGATGATGTTACCATTGATACTATTGATTCAACACTACACAATAGACTAAAATAGTTTCCACATAGTTCATGCTGATAATAATATAATAAATAAACACACCTTTAAATAACTTACACTTTCCCAATGAGTCTTTTTATGCTTCACACATACTTTTACCACCATCAGTTATAACACATCATAGCAGATTCCACTTCAGGTTTCAATGAATTAGTGTTTTCTCAACGTCTTTGAAAATATTCTTACCTGTGGTTATTCCATGCAGGGTATTGATAATGGCTAATCCTTCAATCACTTCAAATTCAGTATTGACTCCTGGAAAAAAGCAAAATTTGTTAACTCATCAATAATCATGGAAGACAACTCAAAATGTTCCAGCTTATCTTTAATTGACTACTGATTTGCTCCTAATATTCACAGCCCTTCAATTTTTTTTTCAATAGCTTTTAACAATTTTGTTTCTTTCCAGACACATTTCTTTTTCTATTGTAATCAAAAATGGTATAATTAATCCACAATTGGTAAACTGTTTGCTTGGCTAACAAATGAGTCACTTAGACACTTTAGTTGTGGTTTTATTTATTTTTTTGTGAAGAAATTCTGTTGTGATAAGACATTGTTTTAGATTTTCTAGTTTTTCTAAACACTGCTTTCCAGTATTCCACAATAGGGAAATTGTTATGGTTGCTTAGTTTGCTGAAGGCAATGTATATTGAGTTCTATAGAATAGTTATAATGCCATCACATATTGATAGGAATACTTTGACTTCTAATTCAGTAACAAAGTAGTCTACACTATTGTGCCTTTGAATCACATGATTTTTTTTCTTCTACTTGTTATGTTGACATTGTTTATTATGCACTAGTAGTAAAGAGTAATAAATAAAATATCTTGATACTTTATGCCATATTTGAGTGCCATTTATAAGACACCAAAAGACTGTCAAGTTACAACTGCATCTCTCATCTTGTGGTGTGGTAAGCAGCAGTACAAAGTGATGGCTGCACCACATGTGGTCTCTGTTCAACTCTGCCATTGTAGCTGGAAAATAGACATGGATAATACATTTGAGCATAGCTGTAGTGCAATAAAACTTTATTTGTGGACATTTACATTTAAGTTTAGTATAGCTTTCATGGCTGGGAAAATAATGTATATCATTAGGGTTTGTTTTTTTTTTTTAACTATTTAAAAATAGCTGATAAGCCATAAGAAAATAGATAGTGGGCCACATTTGACCTTCAGTTTAGTTTTCAGATCTCTGGTTCAGAGTATGGATTTTGATGCTGGTACTCTTGTTTCCATTACTTTCTTGAACAATACATATAAGCTCTGACTCTCTGCAACCCCATGACCTATACAGTCCATGGAATTCTCCAGGCCAGAATACTGGTGAGGCTAGCCGTTCCCTTCTCCAGGAGATATTCCCAACCCAGGGAAAGAACCCAGCTGTCTCATATTGCAGGTGGATCCTTTACCAGCTGAGCCACCAGGGAAGCCCAAGAATACTAGAGGGGGTAGCCTATCCCTTCTCCAGGGGATCTTCTCGACCCAGAAATCAAACCGGTGTCTCCTGCATTGCAGGTGAATTCTTTACCAGCTGAGCTACCAGGGAAGCTATATGTAAGCTCCAGTTTTCTCACTGATGAAATTAGGATAATAGTAATAACTTTGTTGTAGGGCCACGGAAAAGAATCAAATAAGCTATGTTTGAAGATGCTTACCTTGGTGCCAGACACATAATAGCATACATTGACAGTAATCATTAATTTTGGTTTCTCTGTTGGCCATGGCTAAGCCCAGGCATAAATGTTTTTATTCTGAGGGATCTTCTAGAAAAATGAAATGTCAAATATTTAAACCTTAATTATTGTTTCAATTATTACCATTGAAATAACTTGATTATATATTACAATTATATGTACACAATACATTTATTATAATTAAAATAACTATTTCAATTATTATAACTAATCTCTATTAGTTAACATATAGTGTCAAGACTTGCCTAAAGTTGATGGAACTAGAGCATACAAGGACATATTTGTGGACAACATATAATTGTTTCACTTTCTTATTTATATAAGGAGTCTACAGGGTGGGAAGTAAAGAATGGTCCATCCTTTCCACCCACAGGGATGGCTTGGTTATGTCAGAAGACACATTTTTTTTCCTTTCTCAGAAGACTCAGTTCAGTTCAGTTCAGTTCAGTTGCTCAGTCATGTCCGACTCTTTGTGACACCATGGACTGCAACATGCCAGGCCTCCCTGTCCATCACCAACTCCCGGAGTTTACTCAAATTCATGTCCATTGAGTTGGTGATGCCATCTTTTTCTCTATCATCCCCTTCTCCTCCAACCTTCAATCTTTCCCAGCATCAGGGTCTATTCAAATGAGTCAGTTCTTCACATCAAGTGGCCAAAATATTGAAGCTTCAGCTTCAGTATCAGTCCTTCCAATGACTATTCAAGACTGATTTCCTTTAGGATGGACTGGTTGGATCTCCTTGCAGTCCAAGGGACTCTCAAGAGTCTTCTCCAACACCACAGTTCAAAAGCATCAATTCTTTGGCACTCAGCTTTCTTTATAGTCCAACTCTCACATCCATACATGACTATTGGAAAAACCATAGCCTTAACTAGCCAGACCTTTGTTGGCAAAGTAATGTCTCTGCTTTTTAATATGCTGTCTCAGAGGCCTATGAGCTTGAATTAGCTTTAGCTAAGACCATCTCAATGGGTTTCTCAGACTTGGGTTCAATCCCTGGGTTGGGAAGATCCCCTGAAGGAGGGCATGGAAACCCACTCCAGTATTCTTGCCTGGAGAAGCTCCAGGGAACAGAAGCTTAGTGGGCTACAGTCCATGGGGTCACAAAGAGCTGGACACAGTTGAGCGACTAAGCACAGCACAATACCATCTCAATACTTTTAGCAGTAAAATGTAAATAAATTCAATTGACAAATTCGGAATTGTTACTGTAATATCCTCAAGTTGTGTGTCTTCACTGTGTTAAGTGGTTAGACAGGGTACTAGTTACTGTCGAACACATTTTGAAATGTCTAGTAGGTCATATGTGGAAAAAAATGTAGATGAATTGGACTGATTGTTTTCTATTCAGAGTAATAAAACTGGAAAGGGGGTGTTGGGTCCTTATTTATTGGTATAAATTGTCATAGAAGCAGGTGCCAACCCTGGCTTGATCGTTTGGAGTATGTTTATACATTCAACTCAATTACTATTGGAGGGAAGGCAAGCTGGTCTCAAAAACCCCCTACAGGGTAACCTGAGAGAGCTATAACTGTAACAAGGCACCCCCTGTGGTTTGGACCCAAATTATCTCAAGTGAATACACAACATGATGTAGATAAAATCAGTGTCTTCAATATGCAAATTTTTCTTTAATACACACCATGGAGTTCCAACTGCCAAACACATTGTGCCTTTCCTTATAGAAAACTGAACATTTTAGCAGACACTGTCTTCAACTAATATTAGAATTTATTGAGTAACCAAATAGAAACATCCACACTTTACAATATACTGTAGTGTTCAGTGAGACTACGGAAAATGCACAGGACAGATGTGCTTTGTTAAATCCAGTTTATTTATATCTACTAACTTTAGTCCAATATAGCTCTGCCAGTGATAATAATTTCAATGCAATTATAATTGCCCATCCTTTATTATCTGAGCCCTAGTGTAATTTGTTTGTAATCAGTCTACAGCAAGTTGATTGTTCTCCCTCCCTTTCAAATGTACAGAGAGAGACTGTTGAAAGAAAATTTGCCTATACAACTAAATTGCAGAGCTCAGACCATCACAGCATCCAGGGAAACATAAAGGACATTAAATATAAATGCACATCACAATAGCTCATGTCCAGCCTAAATAGGTGCATTTACACTTCAATTGCAATTGATTATTCAAATTATGTTATTACCATGATCATAACTGTTTTAATTTGCCAGTATGGATAAATGGCTTCCCTTAAAAAAACAATGGTGGTTGCCAATAAGTAGTGAAGATAATAATTTGCTCTGAGCACCTATTTGGAGGGCAATTAATCATGCAAGTAAGTATCCCATTCAAGAAGCTTGAACCAGTGTGTTAGGCAGAACCTGGATACTTAACAACCAGGGAAGAAGATATGGGAAAGAATACTGAAGCTGAAAACAAGCTCTGTCACTGAATTCTTGCATGATATTGGACAAGTCATTCCACCTCTGTGCAGTTTTTATCACATGTACTTCTTTCTAATGATGCCACGAGTTTACTAAAGTTGTCTTCTGCTGGGAATGCCCATCTCCCTTTTACCCAAGATCCACTTAGTTCTCTATTGTCTTGTCTTCATGTTTATTATTTTCCATTTATTGTGTTCATTAGTTCTAATTAACCTTGATTCTCTTTGATATACTTTATAACCTTATTTTAAAGGCTTTGCTAATTTCAATGTTTGAGCACTTTGTGAAACTCTTAAAGTATTACTGCTCTTCATTGTGCCTGACATATTCTGTTTTCATGTCCAGCATTTTTTAAGTTTTTCAAGACATTGTGGGTGATACATCATAGATATATTCTGGTTTCTACAATTGTCCTCTGAAGACAAATGCTATTGTTTCTCTATTAGCCAATTAATCCACAGACATATCAGATTAATCTTGTAGAGCAAAGGTTAACAAACTATAGTCCTGGGCCAAATCTGAAAAACCATCTATTTTTAGAAATAAAGTTTTATTGTAACACAGCTATACCCATTTGTTTAGGTATTATCTACGGCTGCTTTCAGGCTATAATAGCAGAGGTTGAGTCATTTCTATGAACCCTGACTAAACTGAAAAGCCTATAATATTTAGTATCTGGCCCTTTATAGAGAGTTTTTACCAAACCCTCTTCTAGGAGATAAGCCTGACATGCGTATTTTGAAAACAAATAAAAAGAATATTCCTAGATGATTTTAATGTATACCCTTTTACAGAAAAACTCCATTAACATATCTATAAGATCCCTTATGTTTCTGAGTCTTTCACTGTAGATGTCAGATTATAAATTCATGAAGTAGAGGATGCAATTTTAATCTCAGAATAATGACACAAAAATCTCTAGTCTCCCACTGGTTAACTCATACTGATATTGTTACTCTATTTTAAATATAAAAACAAACAAAAAAAAGTCCTTTGAGAGTCCAGGGATGCAAGAAAAATTATCTCAAAATTATTTCAATATAGCTATAGTCTAAGATTCAGAGCATATTTATCATATTTCAATTTTTTTGTTTGATTTGCTTTCTTTTGATTTTGTCTCTTTTGCTTCTTCCCAAACTGGCTGCAGTTTATATGGCTAGGAATACAGCACTTGGCCATTTAAAGAGATACACAATTGCCAGAGAAGGCAATCAGCACAATCCACGAGAATTTTTGGATGTCAATTTCAGGAATTTTGGACATAAATGAGATGGGAAATGCTCATTAATCAAGCCCAAGTTGCCTGTTTCTCAAAGGACATAGAATCAATATAGGTCAAATTTTCTATTTCTCCAAAGCCTACCTCACTAAGCACCTTGAGAAAGACTTTATGGGCAGTTTTCCTATAGATTTAGTATTTGCAATGCAAGAACATCAACCTCTTTAAATGTTGGGCAGAGAGAACTTCAAATTGTGAAACAAGTATGTCTGATTGAAGGGTAAAAACAATCAAACACTGATTCTGTTCTATAGAAATGCAGTCTGTAATAAGATAGTGATTTGGGCAAGTGAATTTAGAATTTTCATGTTGTAAATATTGATTTTAGAAAGAATTAGTCTATCACTTTCTACCCCTAAAACAAATACATAAACAAATAGAAACAATACCTTTTACCAACACATGTTAAAATAATCAAATAAAAATATTTGAAATACATCAGAAAAGAGTTAATGTACTAAATACACAAAAAGTTCCTACTATCAGTAAGAAAATAAACCTTATACAATGATAGATTAATATTCAAAATATATGAAAAGCATACATATTTAATATATGTTATGCTATGCTTAGTCACGCAGTCATGTGCAAATTTTTGCAACCCCATGGACTGTAGCCAGCCAGGCTTCACTGATCATGGGGATTCTCCAGGCAAGAATACTGGAGTGGGTTTCCATGTCCTCCTCCAGGGGATCTTCCCAACCCAGATATCGAACCTAGGTTTCTCCCAATGTAAGCAGATTCTTTACCATATAAGCCACCTGGGAAGTCAAATTTAATATGAGTTTCCACTAATAAGACATGTTAACTCAAATATCCACAATTATTATTGACATGTTTTATTAGAAAAAACATTGTTGTTGAATTTTTCCCTAAAGATACAAACACATTGGAAGTAATATTAATCAATGTTATAAAGATTTTAATTATCAAGCTATGAAAAACATGAAGGAAACTTAAATGTTTATTATTGAATGAAAGAAGACAATATGAAAAGGCTACATACTACAATTCTAACTATATAACATTCTGGAAAAGGCAAAACTATGGAAACAATAAAAAATAAATGCTGACTGAAAGTAGAGGGAGAAATGAAAGGGCAGAGTAGAGAGGATTTAGGGAGCAGTGAAGAACACTTTGCATGATATTAATAATAAGATGGATATATGTCATTATGCATTTATCCAAACCCATAGAATGTACAACACCAAGACTGAATCTGAAGGTAATGTATGAACTTTAGGTAATTGTGACATGTGACTGTAGGTCCATCCTCAGTAAAAAACGCACAGCTATTGTGAGTGATATTGATAATGGGAGAAGTGTATTCTGCATATAAGTTAAACAAGCAAGGTGGCAATATGCAACCTTGATGTAGTGTTTTCCCAATTTTAAACTATCACAGTTTGTTGTGATTCACACAGCCAAAGACTGTAGCATAGTCAATGAAGCAGAATTAAATGTTTTGTTTTGTTTTGGAATTCCCTTGCTTTTTCTATGATCCAGCATATATTGGCAATTTGATCTCTGGTTCCTTGCCTTTTCTAAATCCAGTGTATACATATGGAAGTCTTTGGTTCACATACTGCTGAAGCCTCGCTTGAAAGATTTTGAGCATAATCTGGCTGGCATGTGTGCTGCAATTGTGCGGTAACTTGAACATCCTTTGGCATTGGCTTTCTTTGGGATTGGAATGAAAACTGACCCTTTTCCAGTCATGTGGCCACTGATGAGTTTTCCATATTTGCTAGCATATGCAGATGATATGACTTTAATGGCAGAAATTGAAGAGGATAAAAAGCCCTTTGATGAAAATGAAAGGGGAGAGTGAAAAAGCTGACTTAAAACTCAACATTAAAACAAACTAAGATCACGGCATCGGGTTCTATCACTTCATGGCAAATAGATGGGGAAAATGTGGAAATGTGTCAGGTTTCATTTTCTTCGGCTCCAAAATCAATGTGGGCGATGACTGCAACCACGATATTAAAATACACTTGCTCCTTGGAAGTATGTGTGTTAGTCACTCAGTAGTGTAGACTCTTTGCAACCCATGGACTCCTCTGTCCATAGGATTCTCAAGGGAAGAATACTGGAGTGGATTGCCATTTCCTTCTCCAGAGGATCTTTCCAACCCAGGGATCAAACCTGGGTCTCCTGCAATGCAGGTGGATTCTTTACCATCTGAACAACCAGGGAAGCTCTCCTTGAAAGTACAGTCATGACAAAGCTAGAAAGAGTATTAAAGAGCACAGACATCACTTTGTTGACAAAGATCCATATAGTCAAAGTAATGACTTTTCCAGTTATCATGTATGGATGTGAGATTTGTAATATACAGAAGGCTGAGCACTGAAGAATTGATTCTTTTGAGCTGAGGAGTTGGAGAAGACTCTTGACAGTCCCTCGGACTGCAAGGAGATCAAGGCAGTCAATCATAAAGAATATCAACCCTGAATATTCATAGGAAGGACGGATATGGAAGCTGAAGCTCCAATACTTTGTCCATCTATGGGAAAAGCTGACTCATTAGAAAAGACCCTGATACTGGTAAAGATAGAAGGCAGGAGGAGAAGAGGACAACAGAGGACAAGATGGTTGGATGGCATCACTTACTCAGTAGACATGAGTTTGAACAAGATCTGCGAGATGGTGAAGGACAGGGAAGCCTGGTGTGCTGTAGTTCATAGGGTCGCAAAGAGTCAGACACAACTGAGCAATTAACAGCAACAAAATATACAAAACCAAAAATATATACACCACACAGTGTTGACCTTTGTGTGAGGAGGTTTTAAGGAGCTTTACTTTCTTCCATGTGGTATTGTTATGTAGTTTCCAAACTGTTTAAACTAGATACCATTTACTTTTATAATTATGCAAAGGCAATTAATAGAAGAAACCATACTTCCTTCCAAGGTACTTTTCCCCTACTATGGTTCCCTCTCCGTCTCTCTGTCTTAGTTAGTCGAGTCACTCAGTCATGTCTGACTCTTTGCAACCCCATGGACTGTAGCCTACCAGGCTCCTCCGGCCATGGGATTTTCCAGGCAAGAATACTGGAGTGGGTTGCCATTTCCTTCTCCAGTCTCTGTCTTGGAGGCAAAGATAATTGTGAGTGCCCTCAGGTTTAAGTTAAGTATAGTCATTTTCTATCACCCAGTCTCCAAAGTTCTTCAGACTTCCTTGGGCATTGGATGACATTCTTGTTAGAAGAAAAATGTAGGCTTCTAAGGATGAATTGAGGAAGGCAAGTTATTGGGCAGAGGGGAAAGCCATCACCTTCAGAACCAATTCCACAATTAACTGAGCAAGGCGATTCTCTATTTGGGAATTCATGGATCTTATTTATGAAAGAACTTTTAGCTAGCTCATCTAGAACATCTGGCAGCTGGATTTCTCATTAATTGTGATTAAACTCAAATCTGTTGAGTTTTAAAAGTGCATATGCTATTTGTAAGAAATTATTTTTTAGCAGTAACAACATAAATTAAGTGACCTATTAATAAAATAGTATTTTTAGTGTTTAAAAATGCAGGATATATAGAACCATCTCTTATCTGTACATATTAATCGTAGATAATACTTAGAGGGACTGGCAAATTGGAAGAGTCAATCAATATTGACAAATAAAAGTTCTAGCAATAGTAATAGCAGTGGGGATATTGTTAATAGCACTAATTAATTAAATATAGTTGAGAAAACCCTCTATTTTACCTCCAGATATTTATAATATGTGTGATGATTTGCTTACATCATCTTCCAAATATTCAATATGCAGTGCCAAAGTAAATACACTGAACTAAGTTAATAAAGCTAAATTAGCATGAATTAATTGGCCTTGAAGAAGATTTCCTGGCATTTATAAGCAAAGCATTTCTCCCATCCTGTATCTCTCATCATAAGGTCTCTGTAAAATTCCTAGTTTCTGTGCTTTCAGTCTTCATGTTCATTCCCTTTAACTAACTCTTATCAACACCTCTTATTTTAATTTATTGATAAAAATATTATGAGTTAGACTCTGGGAAAAAAAAAAAAAAAACATAAAATAGTAACCTAAATAACTTTCTTAAAATCCTCCCATCTACTACCCAAATATTATAACTAATATTTTCATATCTATTTCAAACAATTTCATGTAGATACTTGTATGTGCAAGCATGTTTTCTATATAAAGGAAAAAACATTATTTTTGCTCATTTTTTCTACCATTATTTCCCCCAGTTCAGTTCAGTCGCTCAGTTGTGTCCAACTCTTTGCGACCCCATGAACCACAGCATGCCAGGCCTCTCTGTTCATCACCAACTCCCGGAGTCTACCAAAACACATGTCCACTGAGTAGGTGATGCCATCCAACCATCTCATCCTCTGCCATCCCCTTCTCCTCCTGCCCTCAATCTCTCCCAGCATCAGGGTCTTTTCCAATGAGTCAACCCTTCACATCAGGTGGCCAAAGTATTGGTGTTTCAGCTTCAACATTGGTCCTTCCAATGAACACCCAGGACTCATCTCCTTTAGAATGGACTGGTTGGATCTCCTTGCAGTCCAAGGGACTCTTAAGAGCCTTCTCCAACACCATGGTTCAAAAGCATCACTTCTTCAGTGCTCAACTTTCTTTACAGTCCAACTCTCACATCCACACATGACCACTGGAAAAACCATAGCCTTGACTAGACAGACCTTTGTGGACAAAATAGTGTCTCTGCTTTTTAATATGCTGCCTAGGTTGGTATTAACTTTCCTTCCAAGGAGTAAGCATCTTTTAATTTCATGGCTGCAGTCACCATGCAGTGATTTTGGAGCCCCAAAAAATAGTCAGCCACTGTTTCCCCATCTATTTGCCATGAAGTGATGGGAACAGATGCCATGATCTTCGTTTTCTGAATGTTGAGCTTTAAGCCAACTTTTTCACTCTCCTCTTTCACTTTCATCAAGAGGCCATTTAGCTCCTCTTCACTTTCTGCCATAAGGGTGGTGTCATCTGCATATCTGAGGTTATTGATTCCAGCTTGTGTTTCTTCCAGTCCAGCGTTTCTCATGATGTACGCTGCATATAAGTTAAATAAGCAGGGTGACAATATACAGCCTTGACGTACTCCTTTTCCTATTTGGAACCAGTCTGTTGTTCCAAGTTCAGTTCTAACTGTTGTTTCCTGACCTGCTTACAGGTTTCTCAAGAGGCAGGTCAGGTGGTCCCCCATGACTTGCCAAAACTATTGCTATTCTGTGATATAAAGAAAAAGTACAAAATACATGCACCTTCTTGTACATAAATTTTATCTCATAAGAAAATAAGACACTGCAAAATACTAACCTCTAGTTAAATACATTCAGCTCTAACTACTGATAGCTAGAAGTTTGAAATTTAACACAAAATGATCGATCATCAGATGAATAGATCTACAAACAGAACCTAAAAATATTAATTGCATAATAATGGTGGCAGATGGTTTGGTAGTCACTGCAAAATTCTTTAATTTTTTTATGCCTGAAATTTTATTAGAAAGTGTTGGATAAAGGGAACTAGAAGAGCCCCAGATTCCTAGAATGCAAACAGCAGCAGGCATTTTTAGAGATCAGGTATGATGTGCTTACAATAATCTAGGAAAGAAATAATGAGGGAGCAAACTGGAAAGATTATATAAATGGAAGGTTTGTGTGTCAAGAAAAGCAGTCACAAAGATAAGATACTAGGGAAGAATAAGCAACCATATTTGGAAATAATCTGATAGCCAGAGTGATGAAAAGTAAGAATTTAATTATGATTAGATGGTTTTAGCAGAATGGAGATTTTGGAGGATGTAGAGGTCACACAATGCTAGCAGATAATAGAATTCCAACTAGCTAGAGTGAAAAGATAGCACTTAAAAACCCAAGCACTTATTTGAGAGCCTTACAGCCCCAGAAGGCTGACCTCAAAAGCTATGTCTCATAAGTTGAGCTGAATCATGAAAGCTCTGCAGCCAGATGTTCCCAGCTAATTGGCCTGGTTGCAGCTGGACAGCAAGTTACTTCTTGAAGAGAAACCTTAATGGTGAACTTCTCTGACTATCATCCTGAACTCTGTGAATGCTAGTGTTGTTGAGAATTTGAATTGAGCTGTACACCTAAAGATTTTTAGTGGTGTTCTGATGGACAGTTAAATACTGGCTTATTTTGACACTATTGAGGTTTGATTTTAGACTTTGTTGGGGTGGGTCTAATGTAGGGCTAATCTAGGGCTAAATAAAATTTACTCCTAAAATGTAGCTTTTCTGGAATTTTGAATAAATGCCTCGGTTATTTAGTGATGTCTATCCATCCTGGCTAGTTGGAATTTTAATATTACCCAACACTGCAAATTACAGAATATTCAATAAGTTCAAAGCTTCTTGGCAGTTCTTCTCTATCCAGCCCCACAGGACCTTGTTTTATGCATGCAAAGCTCAGTATGCAGCTAGAAATGCAAGGAGACCCTAACACAGACAATGAGGCTACTTCTCTGTAGAACCTCCTCTGTTCCAATTCCTTCCCTGCAAAGTTCAGCTAGGATCTCAGTCCAAATTTCCATTTTCTCTGCCCAGAAAAACCACTATTCTGTGTTTTCACTTCACCTCTCCATGGTTATAGATTCCTCCCGGCATAAATTTCACACAAATGTGGAACTCACCTCACATGTTCTCTTAATTCAAGGATCATATATTTGGGCTGTTTGTCATCCAATGCCTGAAAGTAACTTTTTCATGAATTAAATACAATGTCATATTTACTTCAGCAGGAGGTTAATTCTGTTAACCATCACTCCATCATTGTCAGAACAAGAAAGCCAGCTGCTCATACCTTAATAGGAAAAGACTCAAATATTATTTAGAGGAGTGCCTCGAGTTCTGTTCATTGTTTGAAGTGTAACTGAATTTCTTAACAGAGTTTCCTAGCAGGTGACCAGTTATAGAGCAGCTTTTAGTGTGGGTGTTAGAGACCTTTCCTTTCTCGCTGTGACCAGTTACACAAAGTTGAGAGGAGAGTGAAAGGTTGGCTTAAAGCTCAACATTCAGAAAACTAAGATCATGGCATCCAATCCCATCACTTCATGACAAATAGATGGGGAAACAGTGGAAACAGTGGCTGACTTTATTTTTCTGGGCTCCAAAATCACTGCAGATGGTGATTGCAGTCATGAAATTAAAAGACACTTACTCCTTGGAAGGAAAGTTATGACCAACCTAGGCAATATATTAAAAAGCAGAGATATTACTTTGTCCACAAAGGTCTATCTAGTCAAGGCTATGGTTTTTCCAGTGGTCATGTGTGGATGTGAGAGTTGGACTGTGAAGAAAGTTGAGCACTGAAGAATTGATGCTTTTGAACTGTGGTGTTGGAGAAGACTCTTGAGAGTGCCTTGGACTGTAAGTAGACTCAAGCAGTCCATCCTAAAGGAGATCAGTCCTGGGAGTTCATTGCAAGGACTGATGTTGAAGCTGAAACTCCAGTACTTTGGCCACCTGATGTGAAGGGTCGACTCATTGGAAAAGACCCTGATGCTGGGAGGGATTGGAGGCAGGAGGAGAGGGGGATGACAGAGGATGAGATGGCTGGATGGTATCACTGACTCAATGAATATGAGTTTGGGTAAACCCCGGGAGTTGGTGATGAACAGGGAGGCCTGGTGTCCTGCAGTTCATGGAGTTGCAAAGAGTCAGACACAACTGAGTGACTGAACTGAACTGAACTGATGGCTCAAGGTTCTCTGATTAGAGTTGATTTCTATTTGCACTAGGGGATTTAGAGAATTTGAAGAATTAGAGATTTAGAGATTTGGAGAATTACAGATTTTGGTAAATCTAAGAGTGGATTGATTCTGTTCTTTATCTCATTTATTTAAGCTTTTTATATATTATGTTAGTTTCATATTCCTGTTAACTACTGCAAATTTAATGGCTTAAAACATCACACATTTGAAAATCAAAAGATAGAGGACTTCTACAGCATCATGGACTCGATGGACGTGAGTCTGAGTGAACTCCGAGAGATGGTAATGAACAGGGAGGCCTGGCGTGCTGCGATTCATGGGGTCGCGAAGAGTCGGACACGACTGAGAGACTGAACTGAAGTGTTATCAGGACTGCTTTCTTTTGAAGGCTCCAGAGAAGAATCCCTTCCTTGTCTCTTCCAGCTCCTAGAGGCTGCTGGTCTTCCTCACCATGTAGCCACATCTTTCCTATCTCTGTTTGCATCCTCACACTACCTCCTTGTCTCTTTTACCTACTGCTTCCTATTTATAAGAACCCTTCTAACTACATGGGGACAACTATATAATCTCCTCACCTCAAAACCCTGCATTTACATACATCAGCAAACTCTCCTTTAGATTTATGGTCACATATTCTTGCATGCCAAGTCACTTGAGTCATGTCTAACTCTTTGCAACTCTATGGACCTTAGCCCACCAGTCTCCTCAGTCCATGGAATTCTCCAGGAGAGAATACTGGAGTGGTTTACCATGCCCTCCTCCAGGGGATCTTCCCGACCCAGGGATGGAAACTACGTCTCCTGTGTCTCTTGAATTGGCAGGCAGGTTGATTACCACTAGTGCCACCTGGGAAGCCCATGGTCACATAGTCTCAGATTTGGGGAATTATAACATGGCCATCTTTGGGGTCATTATCCAGTCTACCATATATATGAAGAGATAATCTTCTCTGAAGTCCAAATTTCAACAAATCAAAATGATTGTATACCTTTTCAAATATATTTTTATTCAGACTATTTCATTACTTTAAAACATACTGACCGAACACACACACAATTTGGAGCAGTTTTAATGACAAAACCCCATGGACAATTTCCTTTTAATATCTCAGAGATATGGTTGAATAAATCCTATGTTATTACAGGAAGACTTTCTCTCTATGAGATCTACCTGCTGAAATCTCAATGTATTACAGATTGAATAAAACTTTCATTTAAAATAACACTTTGAAATTGACCTTGGAGGAAAAACCTCATACCTGAGGGTGAGATGGCTGCACATATATTTAGAATGTTCCTCTTTCTAGTAGTTCTTGGTTTCAAATTCTCTCCTCTGTGCATAGCAACTCACCTTTGTGAAGTGACTTCCAACAATTCTTCTCAAGTTCCATTCTCCTTAATGTGGACTGGCCTTTCCTGATATATTGCCACTGTGTGAAATTCTCCATAGTATTCCCCTGGAGGTTTTTCTCTCCCTGCCCTGCAAGATAAAACAGATGTATAGATATTCATCTAAAACTCAGTACTTTTGTAACAGATTAAATGTCACTTCTTGGGAAATATGTAATATGCAGGCAACCTAGCTCCAAATAGCTTCTATGTGTTTCTATTTCTTTCTGAATTATTACAGAATAATATAAATAATATTACTCTCTCACTCTAACATTTTTTAAGATGGAGAAATTTCCCCCCAAGCTGGGACATGGAATTAACAGGTTAACTATCACCTTTTTTTTGACAAGGTTCTAGGTCTGAGGAATGAACAAAATGTCCTCTTTGAGGAATTTGAAACTTAAAGAAGATGAATGTGTTATACACATTTGAGCAGCTTGCACAAAAACTAGAATTCTAAATTATGCTTTTAAATGCCCCAGTAGTTCAAAATTATATTTTGTTTCATGTCATTTCCACTCAGAGTGCTATCTTTGACTCTTAACCTAAGCCACAAAATCTTTGCAGAAGGAAGGATACCCTCTTCCATTCAGAATCATATGTATCTACTAGTACAGTGCTGAGCAAAATAATAACTATGTAATGCAGAATGGATTGTAATGCAAAATGTATTGTCATGAAGACTGTGGTCGGACACAACTGCGCGACTGAACTGAACTGAACTGATGCTTAGATTAGGTGCTGGAGAGTAAGAAGTAAATGGAGGCAGTCAGGTCACTTTTGTCCCTGCCAAAGTTACCCTAAATCAGCCAACAGCCAATCTGTCTACACACAAAGATTTAAAGGTGTCTCCTTGAACAGCAGAATAATATAGCTGAACTCCAGTTGACCCCAGTGGAATATACTACTCAAAACTTCTCAGTGATACTTCATTGCTTTCCAGATAAAACCCATACTCTATAGCTCAGATGATTCTACCTGATGTATTTCCTTTCTACCTCTTCAGTATAGTTAGCATCGTCCTATTTTCTCTACTTTCCTATATATCCATACTACAAAAATGTGAAAAACAGTTATAATGTGTCACCTTTATTTGATCCTCTCCCTCTGTTGCTATATATGAACCTTGCCCAAAAGCATAATCTCTGTAAAAAGATGGGTTTAAATATCTTGTTCATCATTTACAAACCTCCCCAAAGTTTTTACTTTATTTTATCTGTAAAGTGGAAATGTTAATAGCAATTTACACATAGGGTGTGTGTTAGTCGCTTAGTCATGTCCAACACTTTGTAACCCCCATGGACTGTGTGTGGCTTGCTAGGCTTCTCTGTCTATGGAATTCTCCAGGCAAGAATACTGGAGTGGGTTGTCATTTCCTTCTCCAGGGGATCTTCCCAACCCAGGGATCAAACCTGGGTCTCCTGCATTGCAGGCAGATTCTTTACCATCTGACCCCCCAGGGAAGCCCTACATATAGGGTGATAGAGGGTGTTAGTAACATCCCTGGTAAGCACTCCACAAGTGTTGGCTACTATTATAAATACTCTTTTTTTTTTTCCTCTTAGAATCCCCTGTTAATTTTTCAACATACAGACCACAGATTCTCAAACACCCTTGGCTGACATTCCTTGCTGCACCGCCCCCATGCTCATTGCTCTACTTTGTTCCTCTTATATGCTGGACACGCAATATAGGAGCTCTTACCAATAACGTAATAGCTCATCTGTTTGTCTCCCCTCAGAGAACTGTAAGCTTCTTGAAGGCAGGGACAGGACCTAGTTCACTTGTGAATTACAGGTGCCTGCACCTAATCCACTGATGTTCTGTGAACATGTTTCCTTTTGTGAATTTTGGAAACATCAAGGCCCAGCTTTAGCAGAGAAGAGAATGAATAGTCATAGTGGGAAATGCTGTCAAGCATAAAGAGCTCTTGGCTCAGTTATGGTTATGTACTTTAATGTCTTCTATATCAATGACTAGAAGGAATATACTGCCAGCCAGCTGAGTTCAAACATAAACAACTGGTAACCCAGGCATCTTACCAGGATCCTGGGTCTAAATAACTGTGATCTAGCCAAGGGGTGGCTCATAACAGAAACAGCTGATTTTTTAAATGTAGTTACCAGCTCAGTTTCCCTTTAAAAATTTATATAGCTCTTTGCTTTAAAAGTGCTAATTTATCATTTATTGTGGAAAAAAACTGTCTCTGAGAAGTCAAAATCTGGGATGAATATGAGAAGCCACCTTCATCAAAATTATGATGGTAAGCAGAAGACCTCATTTTGATGAAGCTGACAGTTTTTCTACCTTTCCAAAGGCAACAAATCTGAAAATAATACATATTGTGATTTTCGCATCTGGAATTTCAAACCTATCTTTCATTAGTTTATCCACATTTCTCTGAAGAGAGATTATTGCATCCAGAATAAGGAATATGATAGTCTTATCCTTGAGGGAACTTCTTCCATTTTAAGCCCAGTTTCCACTATAGAAGAGATTCATTTCCCTTCTTTACAATTTTTTCTCAGCATATGATAAAATTAAGAATCAATTAGAAAATGCATGGGCTTCCCTGATAGCTCAGCTGTACATACATAGGGGAGATTCAAACACACACACAGATTCATATAGATAGGTAGATAATAAATAAATTTCTCAGATTCTCAGCAAAATTCTCTTCATAAATCCCTGCTTTTGCATCTAGAAAATGGTATTTCTCTTTGGATTCTCCAGGATTACCTGGCAATAACTAGTGCAATATTTGTGGACACAAGTGAAACTCAGATATTTTCAGTCAGTTTGCAGTTTGATTAGTGTATGCTAGCTCTTTCTCAGTCTTTTCTTCCCTTTTTATCTGACTTAAACCTCTTCCAGAATAATGCCCTTTCCCAAGTTGCTTTGATTTGGAGGATAGGTAATATACAATAATTAACTTTTGTAAAATCTTTCATTTCTTGGACAGAGATAATTGAATTACTGTTTATTCAAAGGTTTATCACTTCCCCTAGGATACTTTGATGATCCCACATGCTAAAAGTGTAAGATATCCAAGTAACAAATTCCAAATTGCTATATTCACTGATTCATAGGTAAATTGGATGCTTTATCCATTTGAATTTCAAACATCATGTAGTATGAAAAATAAAAACATTTGGAAAGAAAAGATAGTTATAAATTCAATTAACTCCCAGTAATTCACCATTCCATGTAATGTGATTTTGTTTTGTAATGTGTTATAGTGAGACTTACTGGTAATAGAAGTGCCTGCTTCCAATTAGGTATTTGAGAACGTGGAACTATTCTATCATGCAAGGATTAAAAATTAGTATATAATAGGAATGCAGAACATCTGCTCAGCATGAAATAATGTTAAATCAAAGGTCTTAAAAACATTAGATAATTGGTATCCATTGTCTAGTTGACTAAAAACAGGCAGTATTGAGGGATGTTCCCAGATGCTCAACTTCAATGGACATTCTCAGGGAAGACTGAATGCTATCTCTGGAAAAAATAAGGAAAACGCCTGCTCTGGGAAGCTCCTTTATGAATAGTGTTCCTATATATATTCTTTGCATCAAATAACCTGCACTGCTTAGTATCTTTGCAATTGTGGTTATGTCCTGTGATGCATGGCTAGCAAAAAGAGTTTGAAATTTATTTCATAATGTGATCAAATAATTAGGAGACACCAGATGACTAAGTTTGGGAAAAGAATGTTCTCCATGCCCAAAATAGGAAAGCATACATTTGCTTTTGAGAACAGCATAAGAAACTATACAAAGAGATGGCTTAACTGTGAATGTGGAGCTATAAATTGAGAATTTAGGAAGGCTGTCTATGTTGGCAGGAATCAAAATATCTCCTTTCTGGATCAATACAATGAACAATAGAAAGGATACCACTGTATACCCAAAGAAATAAACTAACCAGGAATATTAGAGAAATGATTTGAAAGAAACATGAATTCTCTCTTTAAGACTTGATTATTCTTTTTTCTTAGACTCTTTCTGAAGAAACTAAGTCCAGAGAAAACATTAATGTGATTTTCAATGAGGCCAGTTTGCACCATTGAAAGAAGGTCAAATGTGTCTTTCCCATCAGCATCCATGAAATAGGCTTATCAGTATTCTAGTTTCTTTAAGTAGAAAGTGAAGGCAAGAGATGAAACCATGCTGAGAGACAGAAACAGACATGATAACCTACAACCACCATATTTGTGACTGAGGTAGGATTATACTTTTAGGCTTAGAAATCTGAAATAACTATTTAAGATATTAGTTATTAAAAAGGGAGCATTAAGTCCCTGATGATCACAAGTATCAATGTGTCTCTATTTTCTCATTAAAGTTATTGAAATTCAAGATGCAAAGGACTTTAAATAAATAAGAAGTAAATCAAATATTTTAGCCACCTTTATGTAAATCTATCCAATGATAACATTTCTGAGTTTGTACATTTGGGAAATTTGAGACTTTTTAAAGGGATGATAACTATGTAAGTAGGTAACATGTCAAAGTCCTGATAGAATGAAATGCTCACTCAAGTGACAGACATCATCACAGTACAACTGACCCCGACTTTAAGATGCATATATATGCTTTCCAACTCTGACTCTTATGTCATTCATTTTTAAGGACAAAGCATTTCCCTCAAACTGGTGCATTATCCAATGGGTTGTTACAAGCAAAAGTGACTTGTGGAAACTAAAACTATTAATACTAATGCAGAGTCCTCCTGAGTCCTCTATCGTGAACATGTTGGCTTTCAACTTACAGTCGGCATTAACTTGTCCTTTATCCAATCAGTTGCCAGGTTTAATTCAGTTTCAAAAGAAGCAACATTTATTGGGAGTTTATTACATGTCTTGCATGGTGACAGGCAGAAATCCTGTCTCTGAATTGAGCCTCAAGTCCTATTCACACTTTCTGTTTCTACTACCCTATGGCAACATTCCCACAGTTGTTCTCTCGGTCTTCTTGTTCTCTTCCTTTATATATTATACTTGTTAGCAGGGACTTTTGTCAGTCTATCTGGGAAGCTAATGTCTGTTTTGCACCATAAAGAAGATATAAATATATCCCAAGATTTTAGGAAAAAAAGAAGAAATATGCTGTGTTTTAGCAGTCACTTGATTTCTTTGTTAATAACACCTCTATAACTGCAGTCTCTAAACAAGCATCAACCATCAACCATCAAGCAGCAGAACTGCACAACACAATGGTCCCATTGGTTTTTTTTTTTTTCTATAAAGGTCATTATATTTAAATTTAATATTATATCATATGCAATATATTTTCAGTGTCCTTAGTCAATGTGACTGTGATATGTGTATGTGTCTGTGAGTATATGTGTGTGCTGAAACTTCCTCAGCTATTTATAATTCTGTAACATATTATATGAATCACTGGCCATTTCTCATGGCATCTTCAAGTATCTCTGTTGAAAGATTTGAAAGCAACAAAAACTGGACATTGACTTGTTGAGAATAAATAAACCAGTCAAGGATAAGGCCAAATTTTACAACCTAGAGACTATTTTAATTTGGCAAAATTTAGTCTTTTTGTTATGAACAGAAATGCCTTCACATTTGCATTGTCCTATCTTGGAGGAATGAATAAATTACAGAAATGAACACAATTTTCTGCTTAATCACACAGACATTGCTCTGCCTTGCTCCAACTATGGAGATATTGAAAATTAAAATATATAACACTGTAGGCACTGCCCCTGCTCCCCTCTGAAACAGACCCTCTTGCTTGTGTTTGTATTATTTTGTTTTTTTCATATTCATTACAGTGTTCTGTGTGGCTCAAACAGCAGTATTCATTAAATGCGAGCAGTAAGCCTAGAGCAGCAATCAGATAAATAGTATTCCATTTAAAAAATAATGTTTTATTTTGTTACCTCATTTCATTTTATCTTTGCCCTTGCCCCTTGTCTTAATTTATTCATATATAATCATAGATGCCACCTCAGTGATTAGGGGTAAGGTAGCAGTTGCAATTTATCTGTTCTAGGGAGAAGATTACAGATGTTGATTCTTGGCAAAGGTACTAATCTTTTCCTAAAAGTATCACCCCACTCACTGCCTGACCCTGTCTCCAAGAGCAGATTCTATGGCACAGTAAAAACCATGGACAATATATCTAAGAGTTAAAAGGTTTTGGAGTAAATCTCCAATTTCAAATTTCTGCTGCTTCAATTACCATGCAACCTCATGATTACCATTTAATTTAACATTTTGAAGGCCCACTTTTATTACCCATAAACCAGTAAGGATGAATGAGCTTACAATGAAATAAATATAATGCAAATAGCCAATACCTTGGACAAAGCATTTGCTCTATGGATGTTAATACTCACTTTTTTCTTCTTTTTTGATAATGCTGGGGATATGAGAAGCTTAAGAAAATCTACCCAAGTGTTTCTGCAGACAGGTGGATTCAACAGAATCTTTTGGAGCTGCTTGATTAAAAAATAAATAAATGTACATTTGCTTTTTTTTTTTTTCATTCTCAACTCCATAGATAGTGAATTCAATACTATGATTGAAAGTTGCGGGGGGGCGCGGGGGGTCCTAAGATGGTGGAGAAATAGGACGAGGAGACCACTTTCTCCCCCACAAATTCATCAAAAGAACATTTCAACGCTGAGTAAATTCCACAAAACAACTTCTGAATGCCGGCAGAGGACATCAGGCACCCAGAAAAGCAGCCCATTATCTTTGAAAAGAGGTAGAATAAAATATAAAAGACAAAAAAAGAGACAAAAGAGGTAGAGAGGGAGCTCTGTCCCAGGAAGGGAGTCTTAAAAAGAGAGAAGTTTCCAAACACCAGGAAACACTCTCACTGCCCAGTCTGTGGTGAGCCTTGGAAGCATAGAGGGCAACATAACAGGGAGGAAAATAAATAAATAGTTAAACCCCACAGATTATGAGCCCAACAGTAACTCCCCCAGCAGAGAAGCAGGGCAGACACCTGCATCCCCCACTAGCAAGCGGGGGCTGGGCAGGGAGGCGTGGGCTGCAGTGCTTAGAGTAAGGATCTGGCCTGGATGCCCTGAGGGCAATCTGAGCAAACTAACTTGGACTAGCAAACCAGACTGTGGGATAGCTACCACGTGAAAAGCCAGCACTAACCTAAGACACCATCAGGCCTGCACACTGAAAAAAGGACTGAACAGAATTAGCAGACTGCAGACCATACCCTTCTAGTGACAGGCAGCCAGAGCAGGAAGGGGGCAATCTCAGCCCCAAAGAGACATTATCTACCAAACTGCAAGCAGAATTCTTTGCTAAGACTTCTTGGGGTTCTGGACAGTCATCATCCGCCTGAGAAGGTGTGCCAGTTGTACACCCAGAAAACAGCATCAGGGACAGGAGAGGCAATAAGTCACAGCAACTGCGCTCGCCAAACACCTCATCACCTGAGCTGCTCGGACCTGGGAAGGGCGCAAATCACTGGCCCAACCGAGTCTGCGCCTCTGAGGACCACCTGAGTGCCTGAACCTGAGCGACTTAGACCTGGGAGGTGCATGCAGCCCAGGGCCAGCCTCCAACGCTTCCCGGTGGAGCAACCTAGAGCCTGAGCTGTGTAGGCAGTGAAGGCACATGTGCCGTGATCGGGAGCAGGCCCAGTGTGGCTGAGACACTGTGAGCACACGCAAGTGTTATTTATTTGCAGCATCCCTCCCTCCCCACAGCGTGACTGAACAAGTGAGCCTAAAAAAAGTCTCCACCACCACCACCACCACCCCCCGCCGCCCTTGAGTCAGGACGGATCAGACACTGAAGAGACCAGCAAACAGAAGAAGTTAAAACAGAGGGAACTGCCTTGGAAGTGACAGATGCAATAAATTAAAACCCTAGAGTTAGTACCAACTACATAGGAAGGGGCCTATAGATCCTGAGAAATATAAGCCGGACCAAGGAACTATCCGAAAATGAACTGACCCCACACTGCCCACAACAACACCAGAGAAAGTCCTAGATATATCTTTACTATTTTTGCTATCATTCTTTCTTTTCTTTCTTTTTTTAAACTTTTTTTATATTTTTAAGTCCTCTATTTCTCCTTTAATTTTCATTTTTATAACCTACTATTTCTTTTCAAAAAAAAGACACTATTTTTTAAAGCAAACTTCATATATATATATATTAATAATTTTTGTGACTGTGTTTTTTTTTTTCATCTTCTTCTTTTCTTTAATATTGTATTTTTGAAAATCCAACCTCTACTCTAGATTTTTAATCCTTGCTTTTTGGTATTTGTTATCAATTTTGTACCTTTAAAAACCCAATCTTCAGTACCCATTTTTACTTGAGAGCAAGATTACTGACTTGACTGCTCTCTCCTCCTTTGGACTCTCCTTTTTCTACACCAGGTCGCCTCTGTCCCCTCCCTCCCCCTTCTCTTCTCTACCCAACTCTGTGAATCTCTGTGTGTTCCAGATGGTGGAGAACATTTAGGGAACTCATTACTGGCTGGATCTGTCTCTCTCCTTTTCATACCCACCTTTTATCCTCCTGGCCACCTCTGTCTCCTTCCTCCCTCTTCTCTTCTCTGTATAACTCCGTGAACATCTCTGAGAGGTCCAGACTGTGGAGCGCACATAAGGAAGTGATTACTGGCTAGCTTGCTCACTTCTCTTTTGATTCCACCTCATCTCATTCGGGTCACCTCTATCTCCCTCCTCCCTCTTCTCTTCTCCATGTAACTCTGTGAACCTCTCTGGGTGTCCCTCACTGTGGAGAAACTTTTCATCTTTAACCTAGATGTTTTTGAAGTCTTGAGACTACTGTAAAAATAAGACTGAAAACCAGAAGCAGGAGGCTTAATCCAATCCTGAGAACATCAGAGAACTCCTGACTCCAGGGAACATTAATCAATGCTCATCAAACACCTCCATACCTACACTGAAACCAAGTACCACCCAAGGGCCAACAAGTTCCAGAGCAAGACATACCATGCAAATTCTCCAGCAACACAGGAACACAGCCCTGAGCTTCAATATACAGGCTGCCCAAAGTAACTCCATAACCATTGACATCTCATAACTCACTACTGGACACTTGATTGAACTCCAGAGAGAAGAAATCCAGCTCCACCCACCAGAACACAAACACAAGCTTCCCTAACCAAGAAACCTTGATAAGAAACCACTGATACAACCCCACCCACAGCAAGGAAACTCCACAATAAAAAGAACTCCACGAACTGCCAGGATACAGAAAGGCCACCCCAAACACAGCAATAAAAACAAGATGAAGAGACAGAGGAATACCCAACAGGTAAAGGAAAAAGATAAATGACCACCAAACCAAACAAAAGAGGAAAAGATAGGGAATCTACCTGATAAAGATTTCCAAATAATGATAGTGAAAATGATCCAAAATCTTGAAATAAAAATGGAATCACAGATAAATAGCCTGGAGACAAGGATTGAGAAGATGCAAGAAAGGTTTAACAAGGACCTAGAAGAAATAAAAAAGACTCAATATATAATGAATAATGCAATAAATGAGATCAGAAACACTCTGGAGGCAACAAATAGTAGAATAATGGAGGCAGAAGATAGGATTAGTGAAGTAGAAGATAGAATGGTAGAAATAAATGAATCAGAGAGGAAAAAAGAAAAACGAATTAAAAGAAATGAGGGTGCCCACTTTCACCACTACTACTCAACATAGTTCTAGAAGTTTTGGTCACAGAAATCAGAGCAGAAAAGAAATAAAAGGAATCCAGACTGGAAAAGAAGAAGTAAAACTCTCACTGTGCAGATGACATGATCCTCTACATAGAAAACCCTAAAGACTCCACCAGAAAATTACTAGAGCTAATCAATGAATATAGGAAAGTTGCAGGATATAAAATCAACACACAGAAATCCCTTACATTCCTATACACTAATAATGAGAAAAAGAAAAAGAAATTAAGGAAACAATTCCATTCACCATTGCAACGAAAAGAATAAAATACTTAGGAATATATCTACCTAAAGAAACTAAAGACCTATATATGGAAAACTATAAAACACTGATGAAAGAAATCAAAGAGGACACTAATAGATGGAGAAATATACCGTGTTCATGGATCGGAAGAATCAATATAGTGAAAATGAGTATACTACGCAAAGCAATCTATAGATTCAATGCAATCCCTATCAAGCTACCAGCGGTATTTTTCACAGACCTAGAACAAATAATTTCACAATTTGTATGGAAATACAAGAAGCCTCAAATAGCCAAAGCAATCTTGAGAAAGAAGAATGGAACTGGAGGAATCAACCTGCCTGCCAGGCTCTACTACAAATCCACAGTCATCAAGACAGTATGGTACTGGCACAAAGACACAAATATAGATAAATGGAACAAAATAGAAAGCCCAGAGATAAATCCATGCACCTATGGACACCTTATCTTCAACAAAGGAGGCAAGAATATACAATGGATTAAAGACAGTCTCTTTAACAAGTGGTGCTGGGAAAACTGGTCAACCACTTGTAAAAGAAAATAGATAAATGGAACAAAATAGAAAGCCCAGAGATAAATCCATGCACCTATGGACACCTTATCTTCAACAAAGGAGGCAAGAATATACAATGGATTAAAGACAGTCTCTTTAACAAGTGGTGCTGGGAAAACTGGTCAACCACTTGTAAAAGAATGAAACTAGAACACTTTCTAACATCATACACAAAAATAAACTCAAAATGGATTAAAGATCTAAATGTAAGACCAGAAACTATAAAATTCCTAGAGGAGAACATAGGCAAAACACTCTCCAACATAAATCACAGCAGGATTCTCTATGATCCACCCTCCCAGAATACTGGAATTAAAAGCAAAAATAAACAAATGGGACCTAATTAAAATTAAAAGCTTCTGCACAACAAAGGAACCTATAAGCAAGGTGATTAGACAGCCTTTGGAATGGGAGAAAATAATAGCAAATGAAGTAACTGACAAACAACTAAATCTCAAAAATATACAAGCAACTCCTGCAGCTCAATTCCAGAAAAATAAATGACCCAATCAAAAAATGGGCCAAAGAACTAAATAGACATTTCTCCCAAGAAGACATACAAATGGTTAACAAATGCATGAAAAGATGCTCAACATCACTCATTATCAGAGAAATGCAAATCAAAACCACAATGAGGTTCCATTTCACGCCAGTCAGAATGGCTGCAATCCAAAAGTCTATAAGCAATAAATGCTGGAGAGGGTGTGGAGAAAAGGGAACCCTCTTACACTGTTGGTGGGAATGCAAACTAGTACAGCCACTATGGAGAACAGTGTGGAGATTCCTTAAAAAACTGGAAATAGAACTGCCTTATGACCCAGCAATTCCACTGCTGGGCATACACACCAAGGAAACCAGAATTGAAAGAGACGCGTGTACCCCAATGTTCATCGCAGCACTGTTTACAATAGCCAGGACATGGAAGCAACCTAGATGTCCATCAGCAGATGAATGGATAAGAAAGCTGTGGTACTTATACACAATGGAGTATTACTCAGCCATTAAAAAGAATACATTTGAATCAGTTCTCAAACGAGGTGGATGAAACTGGAGCCGATTATACAGAGTGAAGTAAGCCAGAAAGAAAAACACCAATACAGTATGCTGCTGCTGCTGCTGCTAAGTCACATCAGTCATCTCCGACTCCATGCGACCCTATAGACAGCAGCCCACCAGGCTCCCCCATCCCTGGGATTCTCCAGGCAAGAACACTAATGCATATATATGGAATTTAGAAAGATGGTAACAATAACCCTGTATGCGAGACAGCAAAAGAGACACAGATGTATAGAACAGTCTTTTGTACTCTGTGGGAGAGGGAGAGCGTGGGATGATTTGGGAGAATGGCATTGAAACACGTATAATACCATATAAGAAATGAATCACCAGTCTAGGTTCGATGCAGGATACAGGACGTTTGGGGCTGGTGCACTGGGATTACCCAGAGGGATGGTATGGGAGGGAGGTGGGAGGTGGGTTCAGGATTGGGAACACGTGTACACCCGTGGTGGATTCATGTTGATGTATGGCAAAACCAATACAATATTGTAAAGTAAAATAAATAAATAAAATAAAGAATCCTTGCACATTAAAATAAATAAATAAATAGTAAAAAAAAAAAGGACCTTTAAGAGTACCTACTTACTACAACAACCAAGGTGAAAAATATGGGGAAAATATCAAATGTTGGCTTCATTGTGGAAAAACTGAATCATTCATACATTTTGAATGAGAATATAAAATGATACATCTACTTTATAAAAAAAAAGTGAAAGTGTTAGTTGCTCAGTCATGTCCAATTGTTTGTGACCCCATGAACAGAAGTCCTCTGTCCATGGAATTCTCCAGGCAAGAATACTGGAGTGGGTTGCCATTTCCTTCTCAGAGGATCCTCCTGATTCAGGGACTGAACCTGCATCTTCTGCATTGCAGGCAGATTCTTTACCATCTGAGCCATTAGGGAAACCCACTCTGTTTAATATATGCCTAATACTCCTTCTCACATTCCTACATGTCAGGTATGGATGTGAGAGTTGGACTATAAAGAAAGCTAAGTGCCAAAAAATTGATGCTTTTGAACTGTGATATTGGAGAAGACTCTTGAAAGTCCCTTAGATAGCAAGGAGATCAAACCAGTCAGTCCTAAAGGAAATCAGTCTTGAATATTCACTGGAAAGACTGATGCTGAAGCTGAAACTCCAATATTGTGTCCACCTGATGTGAAGAACTGACTCATTGTAAAAGATCATAATGCTGGTAAAGACTGAAAGCAGGAGGAGAAGGGAACAACAGAGGATGAGATGGTTGGATGGTATCACTGACTCAATGGACATGAGTTTGAGCAAACTCCGGGAGTTGGTGATGGACAGGGAAGCCTGGTATGCTGCAGTCCATTGGGCCTCAAAGAGCTGGACATGACTGAGCAACTGAACTAAACAAAACTGAATACTCCTTCTAAGTGAGATTGATATCAGTCATACTTGCAAATCACCATGTTATTAATCTCTCCATAAATTCCATCACTCAAATCCCTTTTGCAATATTGTTGACAAGTGTTTCTGTAACTTTGGCTTAAACATTTTAAATAATGAACTCAAAATCCCTCTTGAATCATATGTCTATATATAACAGCTTTAAAATGGTATTTATTCCACCCAAGCAAAGTTTCTCTCCAGCATTCCTCATTTGCTGATGCAAATGCAAACCTAGAGTCATGCAGAAAAATAAAAATAAACACCTCTTTGTGTCGGATAGCCATTAATCTATTTGAAATCATATATTGCTCACCATATTGCCAATTGGCATATGTCATATTGTAGACTCATATATTGCTCACCAAATTGCCAATCTTCATTTTCCAAATTTATTTTGACCTAATCTTTGCCAAATATATTCTACAGCTAGAGTTCCAGGTGTCTAAATACTTTCTAGGTTCTGACCACTCAGATACCTTGTAATTTTACATTTACTTAATCAAATTATCTTCAATTGACAAGAGACCAAAGATGCAAGTAAGAGCCCATTTGAAGTTATCTGTCTTCTGCTACAAAAGAATCTTAGAAACTTTTTTTTTTAATCTAAGTATTTTACATCTCCTCAACCATTGTAGGAATAATGCAAATTAAGCATCATGAATTTTATTGTAAATATCTGAGATTTTAGAGTTGGGACAGAAGTGTACAGGGTGTTGGGAGAATATAGCTGAGGCAATTGAGGCCCTAGGAGGTCTTATGCCTTACCAAAGTTTATATAACTTATGTGTGTGTGTGTGCATTTGTTTTCTAGTACAATAACTATTTGTGGAAAAACAAGATTTCCTACTTATATGGTACAGATATCTCAAACCAGTAGTTTCTAGGTATGTTTTGTTGACCTTTATAACCTCAGTTCTTTTTCATTGTTGTTATTTTAAGCCTATATTTAGTAGTTAAAAGTTCCCAGTTGAACTAAGGAATCTTGGATTTTCCTCAAAAATTAGAAATCTCACAATTCTGGGCCTACATCCCAACACAGCAGCAATGTGCCAGATCTCTCTTTAGTTTGCGGTCATATTTCCTGCCTGGTCTCCGCAGACACTTACGTTTGCTGTACTCTCCATAGAATAGCATTATAGACTTTTATAAGCACTTTCATATCTACCATTTAACATAAAATGTAGCCAATCTTATGAAATAAAAAAGAACTGACACAATTATATATATATATATATAGAGAGAGAGAGAGAGAGAGAGAAGGCAATGGCACCCCACTCCAGTACTCTTGCCTGGAAAACCCCATGGACGGAGGAGCCTGGAAGGCTGCAGTCCATGGGGTGCTGAGGGTCAGACATTACTGAGCGACTTCACTTTCACTTTTCACTTGCATGCACTGGAGAAGGAAAATGGCAACCCACTCCAGTGTTCTTCCCTGGAGAATCCCAGGGACGGGGGAGCCTGGTGGACTGCCAACTGTGGGGTCGCACAGAGTTGGACATGACTGAAGTGACTTAGCAGCATATATATATATATACATATATATATATGTATTTTTGATATGTATAAAGATATACCTAAGTCAACCTCTGCCAGGAAAATGTAAGGAGAATACAATTGCTTAGCATTCAGTTCAGTTCAGTCGCTCAGTCATGTCTGACTCTGCAACCCCACGAATGGCAGCATGCCAGGCCTCCCTGTCCATCACCAGCTCCCAGAGTTTACCCAAACTCATGTCCATTGAGTAGGTGAAGCCATCCAGCCATCTCATCCTCTGTCGTCCCCTTCTCCTCCTGCCCTCAATCTTTCCCAGCATCTGGGTCTTTTCCAATGAGTCAGCTCTTGGCATGAGGTGGCCAAAGTATTGAAGTTTCAGCTTCAACATCAGTCCTTCCAATGAACACCCAGGACTGATCTCCTTTAGGATGGACTGGTTGGATCTCCTTGCAGTCCAAGGGACTCTCAAGAGTCTTCTCCAACACCACAGTTCAAAAGCATCAATTCTTCGGCACTCAGCTTTCTTCACAGTCCAACTTTCACATCCATACATGACCACTGGAAAAACCATGGCCTTGACTAGACAGGCCTTTGTAGGCAAAGTAATGTCTGCTTTTGAATATGCTATCTAGGTTGGTCATAACTTTCCTTCCAAGGAGTAAGCGTCTTTTAATTTCATGACTGCAATCACCATCTGCAGTGATTTTGGAGCCCCCAAAAATGAAGCCTGACACTGTTTTCAGTGTTTCCCCATCTATTTGTCATGAAATGATGGGAACAGATGCCATGATCTTCATTTTCTGAACTTTAAGGCAACTCTTTCACTCTCCACTTTCACTTTCATCAAAAGGCTTTTTATAGTTCCTCTTCACTTTCTGCCATAAGGGTGGTGTCATCTGCATATCTGAGGTTATTGATATTTCTCCCAGCAATCTTGATTCCAGCTTGTGCTTCTTCCAGTCCAGCATTTCTCATGATGTACTCTGCATAGAAGTTAAATAAGCAGGGTGACAATATACAGCCTTGACGTATTCCTTTTCCTCTTTTGAACCAGTCTGTTGTTTCATGTCCAGTTCTAACTATTGCTTCCTGACCTGCATACAGGTTTCTCAAGAGGCAGGTCAGGTGGTCTGGCATTCCCATCTCTTTCAGAATTTTCCACAGTTTATTGTGATCCATACAGTCAAATGCTTTGGCATAGTTGATAAAGTAGAAATAGATGGTTTTCTGGAACTCTCTTGCTTTTTCCATGATCCAGCGGATGTTGGCAATTTGATCTCTGGTTCCTCTCTCTGCTTTTTCTAAAACCAACTTGAACATCTGGGAGTTCATGGTTCACGTATTGCTGAAGCTTAGCTTGGAGAATTTTGAGCATTACTTTACTAGTATGTGAGACGAGTGCAATTGTGTGGTAGTTTGAGCATTCTTTGGCATTGCCTTTCTTTGGAATTGGAATGAAAACTGTCCTTTTCCAGTTCTGTGGCCACTTCTGAGTTTTCCAAATTTGCTGGCATATTGAGTGCAGCACTTTCAAAGTATCATCTGACCAACCCCACTTCCGAGGTCAGGGGCAGAGGCCAAGAGGAGCAAGCCCACGTCCAACAAGCAGCAGCCGTGCAGGCACAGGAGGGCCGAGAGGAGCTACTCCACATTCAAGGTCAGGAGGGGCAACTCGTCCAAGGTAAGGAGCTGAGGCTGTGCTTTCCTGGAGCAGCTGTGAAGAGATACCCCACGTCCAAGGTAAGAGAAACCCAAGAAAGATGGTAGGTGTTGCGAGAGGGCATCAAAGGGCAGACACACTGAAACCATAATCACAGAAAACTAGCCAATCTGATCACACAGAACACAGCCTTATCTAACTCAATGAAAGTAAGTTATGCCGTGTGGGCCACCCAAGAGGGATGGGTCATGGTGGAGAGGTCTGACAGAATGAGGTCCCCTGGAGAAGGGAATGGCAAACCACTTCAGTATTCTTGCCTTGAGAACCCCATGAATAGTATGAAAAGGCAAAATGATAGGATACTGAAAGAGGAACTCCCCAGGTCGGTAAGTGTCCCGTATGCTACAAGAGATCAGTGGAGAAATAACTCCAGAAAGAATGAAGGGATAGGGCCAAAGCAAAAATAATACCTAGTTTAGCATTACTGGAGTAAAATTTCCTAGTTTTAAAATCCCCATTTTGCCACTTACTAGCTATTAACATGGACAAGTCATTTCATTTGATGTTTTTTACACTTTGTATCTTACATCCATAAAATAAAGATGAGATAATACCAGTTGAAGACATTTTAGTAGAGATTAAATTAGAGTATATAGAAAGTATTTGACAAACATTTGCATCTGGCATTCTTATTACTTGAGCACTAGAACCTAGACCTCCCACCATCTAGTGCAGGGAGCCTCTCATTCTATAAACTTATACCCACTCTGTCCCGTGTGACTCCTTAATTCCCAGTTTCTGAAATTTCTCAAAGTGAATGTCATGACCAAACAATAGTTTTCCCACTCACTTGTATCAAGAGCCTGCTCTAATCCAAGGTCTCTGGTCTTCTGATACCTTAAAGTTCTGTAAACAGAAGATGTTTAAGGATCTATGAAAACATTTTTCAGTATTCGACTCACCTTCCTTAGAATCACAAAGATTCATTTATGAATTCCCCCCAAATCAACTGAATCACATATCTTGATTTGGGGCCCAGGAAACTTTTTCCCAAATGTTACACACTGAAATTGTGTATGTATTTCTCAGGTGCATTAAGAAATCAATGGTGGGATACAAGTGAGAACTGGAGAAATGGCCATAGTGATAAGGGAAGAATTGGATTAACTCCAGCAACTAGGTACCATGAAGAATTTAGAGTATTATTCCTAGCCTCTTGTTATGAGTTGTTGACTAAGGCCTTAAGCGTATTAAATACTTGTAAGTATGAAACAAGTTAAGTATATTTAAGGATTAATCTGAGTAATTCTAATGACAAGTACTCAAAGCATTTCAAGGACCAGTGAGACACGAGTCAAATTAAATTATCTGAGAAGAGTAACTTGATAGGACTTAAAATATAGATGAATGTGTGGGGGAGGAAAAGGTTTCTAACTGAGTTAAGGCAAATAGGTGATTCTGAGGAGGTGGTAGTGAATGCAATGTATATGGCTAATGAAAAATTAGACAAATTGAGAATGAAATTTTCATAAAGTCTTCAAAGGGCTTCCGCAGTGGCTCAGTGGTAAAGAATCCACCTGTAATGCAGGAGACACAGGAGATGCGGGTTTGATAACTAGGTCAGGAAGGTCCCCTGGAGAAGGGAATGGCAACCCACTCCGGTGTTCTTGCCTGGAGAATCCCAAGGACAGAGGAACCTGGCAGGCTACAGTTGATGGGGTCACAAAGAGCCAGACACAACTGAGCACACTTGTACACACATACACACAGTCTTCAAACAAGCAGCATGGCAACGTCTAATACACAGGATTTCAAAGCTTCATTGTGGTGCACTAGGTCAAAAGAAATGACTGGATCCATATTAAAATGCATCTATGTGATTCTAGAACATCATGAATTTAGCTCCAGCACTCTCAGAGTCCTTGTCATCTTACCACAGACTCAGCTGGAAATGTTTAATTGGTTTCTATAAGGAGATGAAAACTGAGCAAAGAAAGAATGTCATTTGAGGCAGCAACCAAGATCCTTAGAAATTCGGCCAAAAGCTTGAATATAAAAGAAAAAAATACAAAGAAACACGTTGAAGTTCAGAGACTTGCCTATTTCACCTTGTCTTTCCAGCTGGGTCTCACTGGGCTACAACCCAACAACAGAAACCTGAGTTGGTTCTCTTCAGTTATCTGTATGTGCAGTAGGATCAACTACACAGCTTATTTTTAAATACTATCATACCTAAATGGGAACAAGCAGCCTCACTCGTTTAATGGTATTCTAAAATATAATCCGGAGAAGGCAATAGCAAGCCACTCCAGTACTCTTGCCTAGAAAATCCCATGGATGGAGGAGCCTGGTAGGCTGCAGTCCATGGGGTCGCTAGNAAATACTATCATACCTAAATGGGAACAAGCAGCCTCACTCGTTTAATGGTATTCTAAAATATAATCACATTCTTTCTCAGGGTTTTGGATTGCATTTAATATTCTTAAACTACAGCCAGGATGACTTAGGAAAGCCACAGCAAACTAAACACTTCATCTGCATTTTTCATCTTATAATATAAGAAACAAAAAAGGAATATTCTCTTTCCAATCCTCAATCTAATTGATCTCATTTTTCATATCACTCCAGGTTCTAGGACTGCATTAGGGGTTTAGACAATGCATGAGACTCCTGTGTGAACTGCCGGAAGTAATAAGGATTGTGTTGAGAATCCTTACGGAATATTTCAGAGGAAACGAGAAGCTTTTTATCATGTTGGTAGAAAAGCTTGTGCTGGGGTCTGTGTTCTTTCTAGACTTTGAAGTAAGATCCCATCCCCCCTCTAGAGTAAAGATACTATCAGCATTCTCTCGTATACTGCGTATCACCTAATTATCTAAAAGCTCATACTTTATCCCAAAGCTGAGCATTGTTCTAGCTGACCAGAGTGGAACCATAGTGGAAATTTGTATTACTCTTTTTATGTTTCACCACTGGATTCTCAAATCACATCTTTTGGGTGATCCTTTCTCTAGCTTCAGAAATGGGCATTAGAAGTAGGACTAAGGCAATCAGCATAGTGCATCCCTTTAGACATATACAAAAAAAATTGTTCATGGCTTGTAATGGAACTCAAATGAAGGCAATTGGAGTTGATTTCAGAACTTGGTTGAATGGACCAGAAGAAACACATGATTTTACTTTCTCCTGGATTTAATCCATATATAGGTCAAACCTGCCACTGCAGACTCATTACATGTTCAAGAATGAGACCAACGCAAAGGTAGACCCCAATATTGAAAGTACACTGATGGCATCATTTAAACTTTATTTTAGAAGCCAATCTAATCCTAGACTTTTCCATTTTCTAGTCTATATGAAAAGTGCTACTTTATGCTTAACCCATTTTAACAGCTTTATTGATGTATAATTGATGTACAAAAGCTACACAGATCTACTATGTACAATTTGATGACTTTGGACACAAGTAAACACTGAGATAGCATCATTAAAGCCAAAGTGATAGCTACATCCAGCACCTCCTAAAGTTTCCTTGTGTCCTTTGGTATGTATTTGCTTACTTTTTTGGTAAGAACACTTAACACATTATCTATTCTTTTAACAAATTTTGAAGTGCACACCACCACTATTGGTAACTATAGGAGCTATGTTGTAAGCAGCTCTCTAGAACTTATTCATCTAATAAAGCTGAAACTTTAAATTCACTGAACAACAATTCCCATTTTCTCTCACCCACTCTAGACCCTGGTAATTACTACTATATTCTCTGCTTCTGTGAATTTGGCTACTTTAGATTTCTCATATAAGTAGAATCATGTCACTTTTTACATTCTATAACTGGCTTATTTCACTTAGCATAGTGTCCCCCAGATTTCTACATGCTGTCACAAAAGGCAGGATTAAGGCTAATCAATATTCCATTGCATATGCTCTACAATTTTTTTATGTATTAGTCTGACACTTGCATTCTTTCCATATTTTGGCTATTGAGAATAATATTGCAATAAAGATAAAATCCAACCTCTTCGAGATGCTGATTGCAGTTATTTTGGATATATACCCAGAAGTGTGATTTCTGGGTCATATGGTATCTCACACCTGTTAGAACTGATATAATTTAAAAATATATAGAGGGAGGGTGGGTGGGGAAAAGGGAGGAAAAGAGAGAGAGAAAGGGAGAGACAGAAGGAGAAAAGTGTTAGTGAAAATGCTGAGAAACTGGAACGCCTGTACTCTGTTAATGCAAATGTAAAATGGTGCTTTTTGTTACTGTTCAGTTATGAAGTCATGTCCGACTCTTTGTGATCCCATGGACAGTAGCACGCCATGCTCCTCTATCCTCTTTATCTCCCCAAGCTTGCTCAACTTCCTTTGAGTTAGTGATGTTGCCACTGAAAACAGTATGGAGGTATCAGAAAAAAGCTGAAAATACTTAACTCATTGCTTTGTCATTGACTAAGATGGCCTCAATTGATATGGTGAAGTTGTTATGAATCAAAAGCATTTTCTACCTTGCTTTTTATCAATTATTTTTAAAATACCACATCTTTGAAATTTATATTCTGTATGTAATAGTTTATTTCATTTTAGCTCAATGCTTTTTAATTCTCCATTGGATCCTCCCTTTGACCATAGGCTATGAACCAGCACTTAAAAGTTGAAGTTACCACTTAAAGAGCCTCCCAGTTGAACTCCATTGTACATCAGATCTTTTTAAAAATTGATAGCCACTCACTGATGCCTCAGCTTTGTGACTCTGCTGTCTGTATCTAGGGTTCCTCAAACAAGGAATCTCCTGTAAGAATTTTGCATCTCTGATCTTTAGATGCTGATTCTCCTGGTCACTCAGTCATTATTTTACTCTCCACAATTAAATACATAAAACTCATTTCCAAAACCTTCTGTGATAGTAGCAAAATCATAACAATTATACTTCAAATTGACTTTTGTTATGTCAAGCTATATCAAATCAAGCTTTATAACTTCTGAACCCAATGGCCAGGGCCAAAGGCTAGGATATAAAATGGGGATACAGATAAATGCTCACAACAATAATTTTTTTTCCCAATAATGAAATGAGGTTACAATATGACAATGTGAAACACACATCTATAATAATGTGTTAAATCCAGAATAAAGATTAACTTCTCCAATTAAATGAGTAGAGAGTGTAGATTTAGAAGGCCTGAAATTTTTATTGGGCTCTTTACTAATATTACTACAGGGAGAAAGATTCAGAAAGAGTGGATTTTAAAAACAGGCTCCTAGAAAACACGGTCCTACTGGGATAACCAGTTCAATGTCCACATACAGTTTTCTCACTGTAAAATAAGAAGACTCAAAGAATTTTTGTAAGGAATCAATGAGAAATAGGAGATCAAGTGTGAGACAGAGAGAGGCAATTAGAAGAACAACTAAGTCAAAGGCTTGAGGGTGAAACACTTCTGGGTTTGAAACTTAACCAACTTGGACAAACTACTTACACTGAGCCTCATATTTCATGTTTATCAAATGGGTAAAACACTAGGCCTGGAGGACCCCTAGAAAAGATACCCACCCTCTCCTTCCTCAGCAGTCCTCTGCTGTGCATGCCAGAGCTGCGGTTCCCTTTGGAAGTTTATCCCATTTTGCTGTTCCTCTGTTTAGGATTCTTCACAGCTACTCATCCCTCTATATTCAAGAATACTTATAGATTTTCTGAATATCCTTTCTAGCATTTCAAAGGATTTGGAGTAAATGAAGACGGCTGTATTTTATGCTTGGTTCTCTGTATTGAATCAATTCCAAATGTACGCTTCAAGCAGACATTTATCGTCAATTCATACCCTTTCCCAAGAATGTGGTTTCATTTCTTGTAAGGATTTTCCTCTAATTGCACAAAACAATATCCTTTAAAAATTTTGCATTGTTATCTACACTTGCCCTCTCCTTTTGCTAGAAAGAATCTGTCCATATCCTTATTAACCAACTCCTTTTGAGTGAGTTTCTTAAGGAATTTGAGAAAGATTTTCATCCAACTTCTGATATTTCCAGAGTATAGAGCAGGGTCATATTTTCACTTATTTATGACTTATTATTACAAATTTAGCACCAGTAAGAGTTGTACATAATTACTAAACTGAAAAAAAAAAAAAGCAAGATTAAATAAGGGTAGGTCTCCCTTAAAACTAGTGCCAACTTTGTTAGAGTTGAGCCTCCCTTTCTTGTGAGAGGATTAAAGATTGGCAACCACTTACCCATCAACCTAAGCCATCTCAGTTGTTCTTCAGTAAAGCTGAGCTCTGCCACAACTGCTGCCAATCATACTGCTACTGCTACTACTAAGTCGCTTCAGTCGTGTCCGACTCTGTGCGACCCCGGAGACGGCAGCCCACCAGGCTCCCCTGTCCCTGGGATTCTCCAGGCAAGAGTACTGGAGTAGGGTGCCATGACACGCCCAAATCAGCTAAGGTGTAGACTACTAAGCACACAAACACACACACCAGTGTAACAGCACCCAAATGTAACAGCAGAAGACACTCTTCAAAAACCTCTGGCTCAAAGATTCATGGGACACCTAGAGCAAAAATTCCAGAGGCACAGTGCCATTTTTCCCACTTTACTTTTTATTTTAAAAGGATGGAGGTTCAAGAAGGAAAGGATACATGTATACCTATGGCTGATTCATGTTGAGTTTTGACAGAAAAGAACAAAATTCTTTAAAGCAATTATTGTTCAATTAAAAAAATTTTTAAATTTTTAAGTATATATATATAAAAGCATACTTTTAAACATAAAACACATGTTATATAACATATATTAATATGTTACATGTATGTTATATAAGAGATTCCCTGGTAGTTCAGCTGGTAAAGAATCCACCTGCAATGTGGGAGACCTGAGTTCAACCCCTGGGTTGGGAAGATCCCCTGGAGAAGGGAATGGCTACCCACTCTAGTATTCTGGCCCGGAGAATTCCATGAACTCTAAAGTCTATGTTATATATACATAGTATCTATATAATGTTTTATATAAATATATAGTATACTGTATATAAGCATATATATTATTAACTCAAAAATGAGCAAAAGCCCTAAAGTCTAATTATTGAAATTAGGAGGGTAGTTTGGTTTAGAATCTAACCAAGAGTTCTCAGTTCTTTTATGAGAACTTGGGTCTTTTATATCATCTGTCAGGATACAAAGTTAATAATTCAGGTCCTAAAAATTTATGCGGCATCTCCAAACACAGAAGAAAGGCTGACTTCTGCAACGTTCATCACAGCACTGTTTACGATAGCTTGGACATGGAAGCAACCTAGATGTCCATCAGCAGACTAATGAATAAGAAAGCTGTGGTATATATACACAATGGAATATTACTCAGTTATTAAAAAGCATGCATTTGAATCAATTCTAATAAGGTGGATGAAACTGGAACCTATTTACCAAGTGAAGTAAGTTAGAAAGAAAAACACCAATACAGTATATTAACACATATATATGGAATTTTAAAAGATGGTAAAAATAACCCTATATGTGAGACAACAAAAGACATAGATATAAAGAACAGACTTTTGGACTCTTGGGAGAAGGCAAGGTAGGATGACTTGAGAGAATAGCACTGAAACACGTATATTACCATATGTGAAATAGATGACCAGTCCAAGTTTGATGCATGAAACAGGGTACTCAAATCTGGTGTACTGGGACAACCCAGAGGGATGAGATGAGGAGGGGTGTTCAGGATGGGGGACCATGTACACCTGTGGCTGATTCATGTCAATGTATGAAAAAAATAACACCACAGTATTGTAATTAGCCTTCAATTAAAATAAATTAATTAATTTAAAAAATTAAGCTCGCATTTATGTTATCTCTCAAAACTCTATATCCTCACTTTTGGAGTTTTTGTTATATCATTTCTAAGAAACTGTGGAGTGAAGAGTTCACTGCTAATGATCTGAAATTCATAAACAATAGGTATCAATATGGTTGTCTACAGTTTAAGTGAAATTTATTTTCAGTCTCCTGAGTTTAGTGCCAAACTAGGTAGAGTTCAGGAGTTTCATGGTGTAGGAGATCACTGTTCCAGCTAGACATGTGCTTATGTCCACTTTTACTGGATCCACAGTATGGGCACTCATTGAATAATCCATTCATGTATGCATCGATTTTAAAATTTTTCTGGAGAATTCCCTGGCTGTCCAGTGGTTAGGACTCTGTGCTTTCACTGCCAAAGGTGCTAGTTCAATCACTGTGAGGGGGAACTAAGATCCCACAAGCCACACAGTGTAGCCAAAACAAAATACAATAAAATAAAAATCATACTAACATCTGCAAAGTGTGACTGTAGGAGGAACCCAGGCAAGCCCAAGTTACTAGAAAAGATACTGGCTAAGTGGTATGTGAAAAGTAATTAAAGCCAGACAGTTTTTCTGGTTAAAATTATGTCTACTGTCTTTCAAAAACCTTTGAGAATTAAAATGTATAAGTATTAATTCCTCTGAATATATATAGAATTCTCTAAAACATACAAATAGAATTATTTATATATGTCTGGTGTAAAAAAATAACCCAGAGGCAACATGATAGAGTTAACCATCCTTTGTTTGCTGGAGCAGATTTGTGCGGTTTTTTTTTTTTTCTTTCAGTTATTTGAGACTCTTTTCTGAAACTGAATTTTTGAGATAGACAGGTTACTCTCCACTGCTATGAAGACTATCAGAGTAATAGGAGACTGTGGAGAAGGAGGGAACAAGAAGAAAGAATACCTTCTTTTTTCCTCTCTTTTTTTTTTTCACTTTTATTTTGAGGTATCTGGTGGATACCATGTAGGCTATGTCAGGCAAACAAGCAGAGACTCAGATGTTGAAAATTCAGGCATGGACGTTCTCAGTGTATAGATGGGAGCAGAAGCAACCATGTGGATGCATTTGCTCAGGGAGATTTTTAAAGTGAGATGAGATGCTCAGAAAAGTACAATGAGGCAGATTGTGTGTCCCCATCAACAGAGGAAAATCAGTCCTGGGCCGTATTTAATTTTATCTTTGACACATGGTCAGTGATCATGTCAAAAATCCATTTGATTTTAAATCTTTTCACTAAGCTATGCTGTGCCTCAGGTTGACAAGTGTTTGCTGAGCGTCTCTTGCGTGTATGCTGTCACTTCAGTCATGTCCGACTCTTTGCAACCCTAAGGACCATACATAGCCTGTCAGGCTCCTCTGCCCATGGGATTCTCCAGGCAATACTGGAGTGGGTTGCCATTTCCTTCTCCAGGAGATCTTCCCAACGCAGAGATTAAACCATGTCTCTTGGGTTTCCTGCATTGGCAGGTGGGTTCTTTACCACTAGCACCACCTGGGAAGACTTGAGTGTCTCCCATGTGCCCATATAAGCTACACAGAGAGAGTTAAGCAAGGAAAAGGCAAAGTCTTTCACCAGTCTGTAATGGTATTGTATAATGGTACCCCACTCCAGTACTCTTGCCTGGAAAATCCCATGGGTGGGGGAGCCTGGTGGGCTGCAGTCCATGCGGTCACTAACAGTCGGACACGACTGAGCAACTTCACTTTCACTTTTCACTTTCATGCATTGGAGAAGGAAATGGCAACCCACTCCAGTGTTCTTGCCTGGAGAATCCCAGGGTCGGGGGAGCCTGGCGGGCTGCCATCTATGGGGTCGCACAGAGTCGGACACGACTGAAGCACTTAGCAGCAGCAGGAGCAGGGAAATATTTATTGTAAGAATAAAAGAATAATAGGGAATTTAAGTGTCATAAGTGTTAAAGGTAAATAATACAATAGAAGCAGTTATTAATGACTGGGCTAATGGGTAAAAGTTCCAGTGTGGAGTCCAGAAATTGAGTCCTAATTCACAAACTGATTGAATAACTAATTATAGCTACCAGGAGCTTCAGTTTATACTATTCATAGGATGTAAATAAAATTACTTTTCCTGAGCTTTGTGGGAATGAAGGAAGTTAAAATAATGCTAATGAGCTCTTAATAACAGTGCATCTTCTTAATACTCCATTCTCTGTCAGACTCATTGAACTGTTTCTAGTTTAGACCTTTAACAATTCTGCACTATACTTAGGTGACTGTCACTTACAGAGGTCTCTAATTTTTGGCAAATACTCATTAAAATTAAAGGTCACTGGAGCCCCTTGAGGAGGGTTCTGTTCAAAAATCCAATTAGTTTAGTTCCCACCCATAACCCTATTTGCTCATTCTGTTTATATTTTCTCTGTCTGAAGTTAGTTTTTATTCAATATAATATCCATGACCACAAGGAGAATTTAGCTGTAATAATCAGTATTATCTAGTCAAAGATTAATTCTAGGGAAGGAAGAAGCTGGGCGTTTAGAGAACCTCAGGAGAAAATATCCAACTTTGGGGGACATGTCACTTATTTGAGGATAAAAATGAACCTCCCACTGACAGTGTCTTACAGAGCTCCCTCCATTGCAGCTGTGAGACCTTGCTGAAAATAACAATGGGCTTCTGAGAGAAGTGATACTGATAAGATGGCTTATGAAAAGCAATATCGCTTTGGTCATGGTTCTGAATGTATACAACCCTTTCCCCACCTCCGAAGAACAGAGAAGGGCAGATCAGAACCACATTTAAGGATATAGTAGATAGAACTGGATTTGTGTGTGTGTGTTGTGTTGTGAGAAGACTATTTAATATCTATTATCTTGGCAAATTTCAAGAATACAATACAGTATTGCTAACTTTTGTCATCACTCTGTGCCTTGGATCTCCAAAACTCTGTGCCCTCTGTACTCCACTTTGTACCCTTAGAGAAAGTATCTCTTCATTTCTCTCTTGTATCCCATGGCAACTACCATTTTACTCTCTGCTTTTGAGTTTGACTATTTTAGATTCCTAACAAAAGTGGAAACTCACAGTTTTGGTCTTTCTGTATCTGACTTATTTCACTTTTCACAGTGCCCTCTATATTCCCCTGGAGAAGAAAAAGGCTACCCACTCCAGTATCCTGGCCTGGAGAATTCCATGGACTGTATAGTTCACGGGGGCATAAAGAGTCGGACACGACCAAGCAACTTTCACTCGCTTCACTCTGTATTCGTCTATGTGGCTACAAATGGCAGGATTCCCTTCTTTTATAAGACTGAATAATGTATTTATACATATATAATCACTTTTTTGTTATTCATTTAACCGTTGATGGACATTTAGGTTATTTCCATATCTTGGTTAATTTGAATAAATAGCAATGAATGTGGAAGAACAGATATGCTTTCAAGACTTCATTTACTTTGGATATAGATCCAGAAATGGGATTTTTAAATCGTATGGTACGTCTCTTTACTTTTTTGATGGATCTCTACATAGTGCCAGTTTATATTCTTACCAACAAAGAATAAGAGTTCTGTTTTTACACACCCTCACCAATACTTGTAACTGTCTATCTCTTTGATAATAGCACTTCTCACAAGTATGAGATGATATCTTACTGGTTTTGATTAGCATTCCTCTGATGATTAGTGATATTGAATACCTCTTCATATATCTGTTAACCATCTGAATGTTTTCATTTGAAAAATGCCTATTCAGGTCCTTTGTACATTTTTTAAGTAGGCTATTTGGTTTTGGGCTATTGAGTTATTTGAGTTCCCTATGTGTTTGTGTACATGAACTTCTTGTCCGATATATGGCTTGCAAATATTTTCTCCCATTCTATAAGTTGCCTTTTCACTTTGTTGCTTAATTCTTTTGCTGTGCAGAAGCTTTTTAGCTAGATGCAATCCCACTTATCTATTTTTACTTTTAATACCTAATCTATTAATAGTTTTAATGATTTTGGTGCCATGACTAAAAAAAAAAATATCCAAAAACAGTGTCAAGAAGTTTTTCCCTGTATTATTTTCTAGTAGTTTTACAATTTTGGGTCCTACATTTAATTATTATACATTTATTAATTCGTTTTGAGTTAATTTTGTATATGGTGTTGAGATGTTGAGATAAGGGTAAAGTTTCATTCTTCTTCATGTGGATATCCAGTTTCCCCAACATCATTTATTAAAGAAACTATCTTTTCCCAATTGTGTGTTCTTGGCACCCTATTTGAAGATCTGTTGGCTGTAAATGTCTGTATCTGTTTCCTGACTCTGTTCTATTCCATTGCTCTGGGCATCGATTTCTAGGCCAATACTGTTTTTGTTACAATGGCTTTGTAATATATTTTGAAACCAGGAAGTGTGATGCCTTCAGGTATATTCTTATTTCTCAAAAATTTTAGACCTATTTGATTTCTTTGTGGTTCCATAGGAAATTTCTGATTTTTCCCCCTGTTTTTTAAAAGCATGCCACTGACATTTGGATAGGGCTTGATTGAGTCTATAGATTTATCTCTGGTCATGCTGTGAAGTTACAAAAATTGAGTCTGAAAGCATCAGACTTCAGGAAAACTTGTCTTTTTGTTCAAGGCAGTTGATTTTCAAAATCTTACATAATTAGTGGTATAACTGAATTCTAAAGAAAAGAAGCAAGAAAGAAATAAATTGTTGCCCTACAAAGAAAAGCATAAGAGGAAGCACAGTGAGAGATGTCATGTCTATGAAGGAGCCATATCACTATAAAGTCAGCTACACTAGTCTATTTTTGTCCTATCTTTTCTCAACCTCTCCAGACAACCTATTGGTGGATCCCATTGCTTTAGAACCTCACACATTTTCTAAGCAAAATGGTAGGCAAAATACTCACAGGCTACTTGTCCAGGAAAAGAGCAAACATAATAGCAGTAGCGAAAACAAAATGCTTTCAATGAAAAGAGCTGAAGTCAGAAGTTCAATTTCTTTTTGCTAAATATGATAATAATATGACAATTTTATGGCACTTTCTAAGATGAATGAAAGTATGGATTGGTGATTGAATCAGCAAGTATATTCTCATTGCCTTCCTTTCTCAATCCCTCCTTATAGATATCTTTGAGCACCTACTATGTAAGAAGTACTGTTAGGAATACAATAAATAAGACACTTCCTGTCCTCAAGGACTGTAGGTTCTAATAAAACAAATAAGACAACAGGGGAAAAGGTAACCTATGACATGAAAGAAATGGAAGAGGATGATTTGGGGGTAAAGTTTGTTCCAAGACAGAAAAATAACTCATAAAATGTGCTGCTGCTGCTGCTAAGTCACTTCAGTCGTGTCCGACTCTGTGTGACCCCATAGACGGCAGCCCACCAGGCTCCCCTGTCCCTGGGATTCTCCAGGCAAGAACACTGGAGTGGGTTGCCATTTCCTTCTCCAATGCATGAAAGTGAGAAGTGAAAGTGAAGTCGCTCAGTCGTGTCCGACTCAGCGACCCCATGGACTGCAGCCCACCAGGCTCCTCCGTCCATGGGATTTTCCAGGCAAAAGTACTGGAGTGGGGTGCCATTGCCTTCTCCGCATAAAATGTGCATAGTGTCCTAAAAGAGCCTATCGGATTATACAATTAGCATTCTTATACTTGTTTTTAGGTGAAGAAACTGAGGCTTAAAAAAGTTAATGAGCTTGTCCTAGATCACACACCTATCAAAAAAGGTAGTAGATTCAAGACTAAAAGCATCAATTGACCTTCCTTTTCATCACTTCACACACTGCATCAAAAACGAAAAAAGCATATGTTAAAATGGCTAATTTTAAGAGTATCAGAATATAATGACAAATTATACCTACTCACATCTAATTAAAAGTACTGTTTTAAAATGTAAAAATCCAAGATTGATCAACTCTGATTTGTAAATTTTTAACCAAAATAGTTTATTAATGGAGATATAATCTTAAAATTTAACATCAAATATTAATATTCAATGCAAGCCTCCTTTCTCTTTTTCAGATTCTACCTCATTCCACTTTGCTGCCAGAAGAAACCATAAGCCATTCTGTAAATAAATCAATATTTGGCCATACTGTAGATGATGAGATCCTACTCTGGTGCCCATCTGTACCTTGGCACCAAGCTTGCCTCATAAGACCAGCTTTGGCATTTTCCTAGTTCTCCATTTCAAAGGTGAGAAAACAGCTTCTGTAACATTAGTGAAGGTGAAGTCACTCAGTCGTGTCCGACTCTTTGCGACCCCGTGGACTGTAACCCACTAGGCTTCTCTGTCCATGGGATTCTCCAGGCAGGAATACTGGAGTGGATTGCCATTTCCTTCTCCAGGGGATCTTCCCGACCCAGGGATCGAACCCGGGTCTCCCGCATTGGAGGCAGACGCTTTAACCTCTAAGCCACCAGGGAAGCCCCGAAGAAACCATAAGCCATTCTGTAAATAAATCAATATTTGGCCATACTGTAGATGATGAGATCCTACTCTGGTGCCCATCTGTACCTTGGCACCAAGCTTGCCTCATAAGACCAGCTTTGGCATTTTCCTAGTTCTCCATTTCAAAGGTGAGAAAACAGCTTCTGTAACATTCATCAATATGCTTAATCTCAAATAACTGAGAAGTAGATACAAGATTTGAGTAGGCCTTTGTGAGTTTGAAGTTCTTGTTCCTACTAATTCTATCATAGCTGTTTATAACTGTATTCTAGTATTTTTGCAAGAACTTCTCAGGTAGCTCAGTGGTAAAGAATCTACCTGCCAATGCAGGAGATGCAGGAGATGAGGGTTCAAATCCTGGGTCAGGAAGATCCTCTAGAGGAGGAAATGGCAACCCTCTCCAGTATTCTTGCCTGGAAATTCCCATGGACAGAGGGATCTGGCGGGCTAGTCCATGGGGTTGCAAAGAGCTGGACATGATGAGCACACATGCACACACCTGCAGTATTTTTGCAGTGATAGCTAAAGGTTTTATATGCTTTATATCTGTGCATCTGGACATCATTTTTACCATCATTTCTTTTATATAAACCTTCTCAATTATAAAAGAAAAAATTAACTGAAAATTACTTCATTTTCTGCCATCTGACACTTCATCCCTGAACGTCACTGCTTTACATGAAGTAAACAGTACAGCTATAGTTGAACAGACCCACGGGGGATAAAAGTAATGTTGTTGATTTTCCAAACAGGACTTATGCGAAGATGTACAGAAGCAATTGGCTGTTACTCACATTTTGGCTTTATTTCCAAGATGTTCTGGTTATAATAATATCTGAATTTGAAGATTTGTTTACATGACCTGAGCCTACTCATGTGAACTGTTGACCATCTGTATATTAGTTTTCAAGGAATGGGTTGAAAGTGGACATATAATTTTACCACAAGTGTCATAATAAAGAGGGGAATTTTGCAAAGCACATTTTAATAAAAATAAATCAACCCAACCCATATTCTGCAGATAACATTTCTTTGGTGGAAGAAACAAGTGGATGACAAAAGAAGCCCCCACCACAACTATAATTTTAATTTCCATGTACTATTGTTAGCTCTTACAATGCACTACCCATACTGGCAGAAGGGAAATGAGATTCATAATGAATTAGGAACACAAAAGAGTTCAATAAACATTTTAATAAAAATAAATCAACCCAACCCATATTCTGCAGATAACATTTCTTTGGTGGAAGAAACAAGTGGATGACAAAAGAAGCCCCCACCACAACTATAATTTTAATTTCCATGTACTATTGTTAGCTCTTACAATGCACTACCCATACTGGCAGAAGGGAAATGAGATTCATAATGAATTAGGAACACAAAAGAGTTCAATAAAATATTTATCTGTAGTGAAGTGGGATTTGATGATATCTGAATGTAAATCCATTGAACACAGATATTTCTACAATATGATTTTTTTTACATTTTTATTTAAAGATCTTAACATGAGTAATGAAAAAATCATTAAAAAGTCTGTACATTTTTTTCTCCTGTTCAGTTTTCCAAAAGCTAAATTTCAAGATATAGTGATGACAGGTACTTACACTATACAGAAATTTCGTGTTTATGCATCTGATATTCATCATTCTGATAACTCACTAATGATTGCAAGGTTGATTTGTATGAATAATAACATTTCCCAGGCAGGATTATTATGAAAAATAAGTAAGTCAAGATATGTATAGCACCTATCCAGTGGCTCTGGTAAAGACAGAAAGAAATAATAATAATAATCACATAGTAAGTGATTAGTAAATGCTGAGCATTACTTCCATGATCAAGAGTTGCAGAATTTTTGAAAGAATGTACCAACTATGGTCTTCATGATATAAGGCCAATATGTGATAGAATGATCTCTGTTCATTTCCAAGGCAAATCGTTCATTATCATAGTAATCCAAGTCTATACCCTGACTGATAATGCTGAAGAAGCTGAAATTGAACAGTTCTATGAAGAACAACAAGACTTTCTAGAACTAATTCCCCAAAAAAGATGTCCTTTTCATTATAGGGGATAAGAATGCAAAAGTAGGAAGTCAAGAAATACCTGGAGTAACAGGCAAATTTGGCCCTGGAGTACAGAATGAAGCAGGGCAAAGACTAATAGAGTCTTGCCAAGAGAATGCACTGATCATAGGAAGCACCCTCTTCCAAGAACACAAGAGAAGACTCTACACATGGACATCATCAGATGGTCAACACCGAAATCAGATTGATTATATTCTTTGAAGCCAAAGATGGAGAAGCTCTATACAGTCAGCAAAAACAAGACAGGGAGCTGACTGTGGCTCAGATCATGAACTCCTTATTGCCAAATTCAGACTTAAATCTAGGGAAAACCACTAGACCATTCAGGTATGACCTAAACCAAATCCCTTACAACTATAAAGTGGAAGTGAGAAATAGATTCAAGGGACTAGATCTGATAGACAGAGTGCCTGATGAACTATGGACGGAGGTTTGTGACATTGTACAGGAGGAAGGGATCAAGACCATCCCCAGAAAAAGACATGCAAAAGGCAAAATGGTTGTCAGAGGAGGCCTTACAAATAGCTATGAAAAGAAAAGAAGTGAAAGGCAAAGGAGAAAAGGAAAGATATACCCATTTGAATGCAGAGATCCAAAGAATAGCAAGGAGAGAAAAGACAGCCTTCCTTAGTGATCAGTGCAAAGAAATAGAGGAAAACAATAGAATGGGAAAGACTATAGATCTCTTCAAGAAAATTAGAGATACCAAGGGAAATTTTCATGCAAATATGGGCTCAATAAAGGACAGAAATTGTATGGACCTAATAGAAGCAGAAGATATTAAGAAGAGGTGACAAGAATACACAGAAGAACTATATAAAAAAGATTGTCATGTCCCAGATAATCACGATGGTGTGATCACTCACCTAGAGCCAGACATACTGAAATGTGAAGTCAAGTGGGCCTTAAGAAGCATCACTATGAACAAAGTTAATGGAGGTGATTCCAGCTGAACTATTTCAAATCCTAAAAGATGATGCTGTGAAAGTGCTGCATTCAATATGCCAGCAAATTTGGAAAACTCAGCAGTGGCCACAGGACTGGAAAAGGTCAGTTTTCATTCCATTCCCAAAGAAAGGCAATGCCAAAGAATATTCAAACTACTCCACAATTGCACTCATTTCACACACTAGCAAAGTAATGCTCAAAATTCTCCAAGCCAGGCTTCAACAGTATGTGAACTGTGAACTTCCAGACGTTCAAGCTGGATTTAGAAAAGGCAGAGGAACCAGAGATCAAATTGCCAACATCCATTGATCATCAAAAAAGCAAGAGAATTCCAGAAAACCACCTATTTCTGCATTATTGACTATGTCAAAGCGTTTGACTGTGTGAATCACCACAAACTATGGAAAATTCTAAAAGAGACAGGAATGCCAGACCACCTGACCTGCCTCTTGAGAAAACTGTATGCAGTCAGGAAGCAGCAGTTAGAACTGGACATGGAACAACAGATTGCTTCCAAATAGGAAAAGCAGTACGTCAAGGCTGTATATCATCACCCTGCTTATATACAGAGTACATCATGAGAAACGCTGGGCTGGATGAAGCACAAGCTGTAATCAAGTTTGCCAGGAGAAATATCAATAACCTCAGATATGCAGATGACACCACCCTTATGGCAGAAAGTGAAGAAGAACTAAAGAGCCTCTTGATGAAAGTGAAAGAGGAGAGGTAAAAGTTGGTTTAAAACTCAACATTCAGAAAACAAAGATCATGGCATCTGTTCCCATCACTTCATGGCAAATAGATGGAGAAACAATGGAAACAGTGATAGACATTATTTTGGGGGGCTCCAAAATCACTGCAGATGGTGATTTCAGCCATGAAATTAAAAGACACTTGCTCCTTGGAATATTTGCTGTGACCAACCTAGACAACATATTATAAAGCAGAGACAGTACTTAGTCAACAAAGGTCTGTCTAGCTAAAGCTGTGATTTTTCCAGTAGTCATGTATGGATGTGAGAGTTGGACCTTAAAGAAAGTTGAGTGCTGAAGAATTGATGCTTTTGAACTGTGGTGCTGGAGGAGACTGTTGAGTGACCCTTGGACTGCAAGGAGATCCAACCAGTCCATACTAAAGGAAATAAGTACTGAATATTCATTGGAAGGACTGGTGTTGAAGCTGAAACTCCAATACTTGGCCACCTGTTGCAAAGAACTGACTCATTAGAAAAGACCCTGATTGTGGGAAAGATTGAAGACAGGAGGAGAAGAGTTCAACAGAGGATGAGATGATTGGATGGCATCACTTACTCAATGGACATGAGCTTGAGTAAACTCCAGGAGTTGGTGATAGACAGGGACACCTGGCGTGCTGCCGTCCTAGGGTTGCAAAAAATCTGACATGACTGAGCAACTGAACTAAACTGATGTGACTGTAGGATTCTCCCAGTCTCTAGGCTCTATGGCACCTGATTTCTATCACAGTTTCTAAAATCTGATGTGTTCCTTGGCCTATATTTTATCTTTTTTAAGGCTTTAATTATTATAGCAGTTTTAGATAATATAAAGTGAGGAAATCAGTCCCAAATATTCATTGGAAGGACTGATATTGAAACCGAAGTTCTAATACTTTGGCCTTTGGAAAAGACCCTAATGCAGGAAAGACTGAAGGCAAAAGAAGTGGGCTGCAGAGGATGAAATGGTTAAACAGCATTACCAACTCAATGGATGTGAATTTGAGTAAACTCCAGGAGATAGTAGAGGACAGAGAAGACTTGTGTGCTGCAGTCCATTGGGTTACAAAGAATCAGACAAGACTTAGCGACTGAACGACAACAATCTTTTTACTATCTCCATGGATTTGCTTTTTTCAGAATGACATATACTTGGAATCATACATTATATAGCTTTTTCATGTTGGCTTCTTGCATGTAAAAATATGTATTTAGGGTTCCTCTATCTTTTCAGTTTAATAGTTCATTTCTTTTAAGTGCTAAATAATATCTCATTGTCTACATGTACCAGTTATTCACTCACCCACTAAAAGACATCTTGGCTGCTTCTAAGTTTTGGCCATTATAAATAAAGCTGCTATAAATATTTGTGTGAAGGTTTTTGTGTGGACATAATCTTTCAGTCTTGGTATATTTTTAAATACCTAGCTGGGAAATAGTATGGCTTGTATCCTGTCACTCTTGTCTGTGTCCATGATGGTCAGCTGTAATCAAGCCAGAATTTTCTGGTCTATACAGGTTTCATTATCCTTTTTCATACATACTCTGATCAGCCACTTATTAAATGATTCATTCAGTATATGAGATGTAACCCATTTGCCATTCCTTTCCTAGAAACACAGCTTAATGCCATCATTCTAAGCTGTAGTTTGAGAAAGGAGTTAAAATGTACAAGATGGCTAAAGTTTCAGGAAAAGGACAATGACTAATGTTCCTTTTAGTATCTGCTAAGCCCATTCCTTCTCCTGAATACTTATTCTTCATTACTCTAGTGTGGTGATTTACAGAAATATAAATCAGCACATTTCACAAATTTGTCAATATGAGACACCAGTAATAAAATATCCAGATTCATGTAGGTACTCCTGTAAACATGACAACATCATTTATTTCCCAAATGGCTTGGAAGGGAAGAATACAGAGAAAGATAGTCAACACTTTCTTTTAATGTATGGAGAAATATTGCTATGTGTCTGCTTTCACTTATGGGAAGGTCAATTAATTTTAAATGTGGAAATTACAGGGAGAAAGAAAAATGGATCAATGTAGAATTTATGTTGAGATAACTGGAAATTTTCATATGATAGCATCAGGCCCTTTATTTGAAGAGTTAAAAAGAACATTCTCTCCATATGTTCTTCTAAGAAAACACATTAAGAAAGTAATCTTAATCAATTAAGAAAACAAATTAATTTAGTTTTAGACTCCAAGTTAAAACCAGCATATTTGAAGTGTGAAATGAAAGCATGAAATGAATGGTGGAAGGGTCTATGTTATCCTGAAAACAGAACTAGATTATACCCTTTCTATGATCCTGCTCAGTGAAGCATTTACTCTCCAAGGAACAGCCAGCTCACTCCACATGAACTGAACAAGCTGAGAAAGGAGGAAAGAGAGGAAAGATAAGGTGGTGCCTTATCCAACTGTTGCCAAAGCCAGCTCATGTAACTAGTAGGCACTTACTAGCTCTCAGCCATGCCCCTGACTTTAAGGAGGATAAAAGACAAACTTTTAGGAAATACTGACTCTCAGTTTCACTGCATTCCTGACCTCAGGCTGCAGGTTTCCACTTTATAGTATATCTTTCATTTTCTCCTTCAAACTTATTAATGTTTACTACATCTCACCTGCATACACACCTGTTCTCTTATCTCTCCTGTTCTAGGTGGAATCCTCAAAACAGCAGCATCAACATCACCAGGGAACTTGATAGAAACACAGAATATCAGCCCTAAATCAGAACCCTTAAATCAGAATCTAATGTTTACTGTGATCCCCTCATAATACAGTGGACACTGAGGTTTACAGACTGTGCTCAATACCCACATATTTCTGCTTATCATGCCTCTCCCTTGCTCATTAATCCTTCTTCTTTCTATTTCTCCTCTCCCTTTCTCTCCTTCTATGCAAAATTTCCTTCCTCAAATTGAGTGGAAATGTTAAGGTTTTAATTTTTAAACTTGCAACTGAAGGTCACAGGGAAATGTTTGGAATCACATTAAATAAACGTATGCAAATAGCATAAATATGCAAATTTTCTCCACAGTCCTCTCTCCACTTCTGGCCTCTGAAAAATCCTTAAAAGTTGACTCAAAGGGTAGACTACTGTGGGAAAAAAAGAGTTGGGGCCATATAATTTGAGATTCCTGGGTAACTGAGAATTTGCCTTCTTTCTCTATGGGTGGTAATGTGGATAAATCAAAAACTCATTATTTGGTAAAGACATAAAACTAAGACACTAAAATAACTGCTTCCATTGTTGAAAATTTGGCAGGAAGAAAATAATGGCAAATTTTCCTTGGACATCAACACAGAAATCTCTCTGCATTTTAGACTTTAAATTTTAGTATTACTGTGAAAAAAATATTTTTAAATGTAATGAGTCACTGGAAGATTCAATGCTGAAAATACATGGGAATAGTTAAACACAGAAGAAGAAATGAAGCTTTACCTAGAAACTAAAAAATGGAGCAATGAAGTCTCTCAATTAAAGAGACTTAAAGGAGGACCAAAGGGAAGCATTTTGAAGTGTGAACCCTGACTTTGGGAACCTTATAGTGGACAAATCTGGTTCTTGTTTTCACTGGATAGAGGTAAAATTTAAGAATGGGTATTAATGAATCTATGAGCATATACAGTTATAGGGGACCAATACATAAAATTGAATAACATGTCCTTGTTCTACTGCTTAATTTGATAATAGGCCTCATAAAGAGTTCAATAATTTATCTCATTAATTGTGTCCATACAGGAGTGATAAAGTAGCAGTGAAGGACATACACTTCAAAGTCAGACCAAACTGATTTTGAGAACTGAGTTCCATCATTTTCTTCTTTTACATCCTTGGGAAAGTTCCTTTTAAATCTCATTTTTCTCATATGTGAAATAAGAATAATACTAGTACCTCTTATTATAAGATCACATGTGAAAATACACATAATGTCTTTAGCATTAGGCTTAGAACATAAAATACATTGACAAAATGCCAGTGGTAATGTAAATGTTGATGGTGATGGTCATAGTGATAATGATAATTATGATGATGGCGATGGTGATACTGAATTTTGCACATCGAGTAAGGCCTATTCTCTTAAAAAAATTTTAGAGACTGAGAAACTTTTAGAGATGTCCTTTAATAACATAGTGAAGACTTTTATATAAAGCCCTCTGGAACCCATCAAATCATTCATAAAAATTATAGAGGCACAGAATTCCAGAACCAACCAATGTTAGGAATAATAGAAGCGTTAGCTAACACTATACTGTTTGCTCTTTATTTAGTCACTAAGTTATATCCAACTCTTTGCAACCTCATGGACTGTAAGCCTGCCAGGTTCCTCTGTCTGTGGGATTTCCCAGGCAAGGATATTGGAGTGGGTTGCCAGTTCGTCTCCAGGGAATTTTCCCAACCCAGGGATTGAACCCACATCTCCTGCTTGGCAGGCTTATTCTTTACCACTGAGCTACCTGGGAAGCCCCAGCTTCACTATAGTAGTAATTATATTGAATATATAAATGTACCAATTCAATATGTTATATACTTTAAACTTTCACAATGTGCTGTATTAATTATACCTCAATGAAAATATTATACATCTCTATGGGAATAAGAGGTAAAGCCAGTCATCTTTTTGTGAGTGTGGAAGTTGAGGGTCACAATCTGGTTAGCAGCATCTGTAACTCTAGGCTCTGAGTTCAATACTCTTTGAACTATAATATAATGAAACCTATACAATGGCCCTGCAAGGAGATCCAGCCAGTCCATTCTGAAGGAGATCAGCCCTGGGATTTCTTTGGAAGGAATGATGCTAAAGCTGAAACTCCAGTACTTTGGCCACCTCATGAGAAGAGTTGACTCATTGGAAAAGACTCTGATGCTGGGAGGGATTGGGGGCAGGAGGAGAAGGGGACGACCGAGGATGAGATGGCTGGATGGCATCACCGACTCGATGGATGTGAGTCTGAGTGAACTCCGGGAGTTGGTGATGGACAGGGAGGCCTGGCATGCTGCGATTCATGGGGTCGCGAAGAGTTGTACACAACTGAGTGACTGAACTGAACTGAACTGAACTGATACAATGGCCCACCACACTCCCGTGACAAACTCTTTAAGAGATGAGTTTAGTAAAGTAAGCATTTTAAGGATACAAATAGAAAAAGCAGTGATAGAAATATGGTGAAAAATTACCATAATTGAATTGGGAAAAAGAATTTGAGTATGTTCTTTGTCTGGTTCAAAAATGAAAAGCACTCAGCTGTACACATTTGCCACAGGCCTGTAGAGCACATAGGTTTTCTTGGTTATGAAGCATGACAACTATTTCATGGCATGCTTATATCCATGACAACATATCTCACAATGTACAATTTTAAAATTGACCTTCCCAAGTCAATTCTCTGCTATAAAGAAGTGAAAGTGAAAGTCGCTCAGTCATGTCTATCTATATGTGACCCAATGGACTATAGAGTCCATGGAATTCTCCAGGACAGAATAATGGAGTTTGTAGCCTTTCCCTTCTCCAGGGGAGTTTCCCAACCCAGGAATCGAACCCAGATCTCTCACATTGCAGGTGGATTCTTTACCAACTGAGCTATCAGTTCAGTCGCTCAGTCGTGTCCGACTCTTTGCGACCCCATGAATCGCAGCACGCTAGGCCTCCCTGTTCATCACCATCTCTCGGAGTTCACTCAGACTCACATCCATCGAGTCAGTGATGCCATCCAGCCATCTCATCCTCGGTCGTCCCCTTCTCCTCCTGCCCCCAATCACTCCCAGCATCAGAGTCTTTTCCAATGAGTCAGCTCTTCGCATGAGGTGGCCAAAGTACTGGAGCTTCAGCTTCAGTATCATTCCTTCCAAAGAAATCCCAGGGTTGATCTCCTTCAGAATGGACTGGTTGGATCTCCTTGCAGTCCAAGGGA
>SJYT01059113.1:0-91907 GCA_006410635.1 Cephalophus harveyi
AAAAAAAAAAAAGAGTCATTTGTTAAAAGTCACATAGCTGTTAAGTGACAGAGCCAAGACCTCATTCATTCTACCAGGGGTTAAGCATTGTTACAGGTGCTGGAGATTAATTGGTGAACAAAACAGACAAGAACATTCCTGCTCTGGTTGAATTTGGTTCCTCTGATTCCAGCTGAAAGGTTTTTTTTTTACCAGCATTTGTCTTTATTCTGTGGCCCCCAGTTTCCTCTCTGACCTCATTTTTTATTAATACTGTTTTCTTGCTCAATCAACCAAAGCCACACTGGCCCCAAGGCCTTTGTACTTACTATTTGCTCTATCTGGAAAACTCTTTTCTCATATATTCACATGGCTTACTCCCTCCACTTTTGTAAAGTCTGGGCACAAATGTCGTGGCAATATTGGCAGGCCCTCGCCATCATAACCACTATCTGCAGCATTCCCTAAGCCCCTTCCTTCCTTTATGTTTCTTCTCTGTATTTAATGTCATTAACATACTCTGTAAATAATTGCCTAGTGAATAAACTTGGATGCTTAACTCTGTTAATACAGAGTACTTGTTAATGCCATGAGAAATTTTAATGGTTATCTGTCCAGTCTCTCATTCTGTCTTTATTTGATAATCGTCAGGATTTTGAGCCCCATGAGAGTTTAAATACGGTTTTCTAGATCTTGGTTTTCTCTTTAGTTAATTAACTTTAATGGTACTTATATACTATTTAGAAAAAGTAATTGGATTCAAGATATCTCCATGTGAGAAATACCTCTTATATCTTAACCGTGTTCCAGTCATCTACTGCTGCTGCTGCTAAGTCACGTAAGTCGTCTCTAACTCTGTGTGACCCAATAGACGGCAGCCCACCAGACTCCCCCATCCCTGGAATTCTCCAGGCAAGAACACTGGAGTGGGTTGCCACTTCCTTCTCCAATGTGTGAAAGTGAAGTTGCTCAGTTGTGTCCAACTCTTAGCGATCCCATGGACTGCAGCCTACCAGGCTCCTCCGTCCACGGGAGTTTCCAGGCAAGAGTACTGGAGTGGGGGGCCATTGCCTTCTCTAAATCATCTACTACTGTGTAACAAACCATCCCAAATCATAGCAGTCAGGATTTTGGCCAGGGCAAAGCAGGGATGGTTTGTTTGTGTTCCACCATGTCCGGAGCCTCTGCTGGAAAGACTTGTCCCCTGGGATAACTCAGGCTGGTATCATTTGGTGGTACCCTCAGGCACATGTCATGATGATTTTGAGCAGGGGCACCTGCACGTCGCCTGGGCCTCTGGACAGCATGGTGTCTGGGCTCCAAGAGTGAACATTTCAAGAGACAGAAAGAGGAAGCTGCTGGTTTCTGAGGCCTGAGCCTGCCGAATATCACTGGCCGAGTGTCACTTCTGTGGTATTTTATTATTGAAGTAGTCAGAGAGCTCAGATTTGAGAGGGAGGGACATAGATTCTTTCCTCTTGATGGAAAAGTATCAAAGAACTTGGGGACTTTGTTATAATAATCACCACAGATGTATTCATAGCTGTCTTATAGAATTTTGTAATATTTTGGTCTGCTTTTTCTGCTCCTTGTGGAAGAGAGTATTCAGCTAGCTACAAGTCTTTTTTTTTGGTATCCCTGCCCCTCCTTTTCTTTTTCTTATTTTGGACTGTGTTTGTTGTGTTCAGGGCCCTATCAAGGTGTTTCTGGAACAGTGACCAACACATTGAGTAGGCATTCAAGAAACACCTGGTGAATGAATGAATGGATTGTAGCAAGAATTTTGTCTTATTCATCCTTTATCCCTAAGTACCTAGTACCCTGATCGGTATATAGTAGGTGTTTTTTCGGAGAAGGCAATGGCACCCCACTCCAGTACTCTTGCCTGGAAACTCCCATGGGCGGAGGAACCTGGTAGGCTGCAGTCCATGGGATCGCTAAGAGTCGGACACGACTGAGCGACTTCTCTTTCACTTTTCACTTTCATGCATTGGAGAAGGCAATGGCAACCCACTCCAGTGTTCTTGCCTGGGGAATCCCAGGGACCGGGGAGCCTGGTGGGCTGCCATCTATGGGGTCGCACAGAGTCGGACACGACTGAAGCGACAGCAGCAGGTGTTCTTTACATTCCCTGAGTGAATGATTAATGGAAACTCTTGTGAGTTTGGTGATGTCTATTGCTCAGCCTCTTCTGTTACCTTAATATTGTAGGCAGCCATATTATCAGTTAGGCTTCCACTGCCACGAAGGGTGTTTGTTTATGCAGTGATGCCTTTACCAGTACACATGTCAATAATAACTACTGTAACAGCTCTTCTTAGAATCGTAAACATGGATTTGGAAATAACTTTATAGCTACATTGATCTCCTCCTTTCATATTACAAATGTAGAAACTGAAGCCCAAAATCAGGTAGATGATTAGCAGCCATCATACAGCCAACCTGAAATCTGAGACTTGGACCTTGTTCTCAAGGAGATTTTTCCTTTCAACATGGTAAAAAGGAAACAACTAGAGAAAACTTAAAAAAACATTTCGTAAGCTAACCAGCAAGTAATTTCTAAGAAGGGTGTAGGATCACGACAAACTTTGCTTTAACCTTTGTGTTGGGACTCCATGGTTGTTTTCTATAAACATTTTATGTGACTGTCCCTGAAGTTAACCTCACCCCAAAGCAGGTCATTTCCTTTCTCACCTGTAGCTCTTATGGCAGAATTTTGAGAGGGAGTGGTATCTAGAGTAAAGAACATAGCTTACAGCTGTGTCCTCTAAGCTTTTTTGATCATGCAGTCCTGTCAGTAAAGCAGTTTTGGGCTTGCACCCCTAGAGTAAAGCACCCCGCAATGTGAAAAGCAGGAATTAAAGTTTTCATTGTTGTAAAATGACCTGTATTGTGAGATTAAGGGAATGCTGAGAGGCACGTGCACTGCATGCTGGCTGGAAGCTCAGGCCTCCAGCTGCACAGTCCAGATCATCCAGATACTACTGACCGCAGTTTGCTGTCCCTTGTTGGTCCCTGACCAGTTAACTTACGTGTTAACAGGGATGATCCTGGGGCATGTGGTGAGCTGGAATGTAAAAAGTTCGGCTCCCTCTGTTTGATGTCCCTGGGGCCTGGGAGAAGGAGCCAGTCTCCAAATCCATATTGTTATTATCAGATTTGACAGTATGTGTCTAAATTATACTCATAAGTGAATAGCTCAGTATATACTCATGGTAAGGTTTTGAATTAAAAATACTAAATATAAGCCTGCTTCAGATCAGCCTTTTTGATAATTTGAAAATTTTTTTGGAGGAAGGCTGGCCTTTTGTTAGATCAGATTAGACCATCTCTGTTTCACTTCTTGTGGCCAGTGAAGAGCACCTGTTATGACAAGTGTCAGCTCTGCCATTTTCTTGTTTGCTTGTACTTGTATCAATACTACTGTTATTATTTCAGTTCATCGTTTCTTTGGAGTAATCAGTGTAAGCCACTTGCTTATTTTGGGAAGGATAGTTTTAAAATTAGTTAGTAGTTAAAATTAGGTAATATATCTTGAGAATTACTTAGCCTGATGAATACCACAGTATGGTGAAGGTCCCATTGTAACCCCTCTGGGTGTGGACTTTTACGCTGCCCCTAAGTTACCTTGTAAACAGACCACAAGGAGTGACCTGCTTGATATACAGATTGCATGAGTCTTCCAGGACTAAAAATTCATAAAGATTAAAGAAGAAAAATTTATAAACTTTTGTGGCTTTCCCTCCCTGCTTTCTAAAAAATATAGAAGTTATTATAATAGCAGCCTTAACATTTTCTTCTGTTACTGAATGGGTTACTGAGTGCTTGGCCTTGAGTGCACTTGCCTCACTTTGGAGACCGTTGTCTTTGAAACCAGGCTTTGAGTTTATGTAATCATCTTTAGCTTTTACTCTGATTTGGATTTAGGCAAAAATGACATGAACACAAAGTACCTCCTATTATCTACTCTTGGTCACCAATTTTTGCCGTTCCATCACATACTGCTTCAGTTATCACTTGCAGTATCTCTTTGTCTCTGACTTAGCTGCCCCATTAGACTTAAGCTCCTAGAGGATACGCACTGATGCCTTGTGTTCCTAGCATAATGCTTTGCACGTTATAAAAACACAGTAATTAATTGCTGAATAAACTGTTGATAATAAATAAATGCTCTTTATATTGAAATGTGTAATCCTCCTCAACTTTCTGCATGAAAAATGAAACTGATGTCCTTAAAGCCCTGAGGCATAATGAGAAGTAATACATTTTAATCTATATAATATACAACATTTATTTGTGATGAAAAATCTGTATATAAAGAAAGGCTTAATCTTCTTAATGTATAAATGGAAAAAAGATACATAATCCACTAGAAGAACAGATTATGAAAAGGCAACCCACAAAAGAGAAAATATGAGACAATAAACGATAAACAACTAGGGGCATGTGAAATGCAAAGCAAGATGCCGTGTTTTTAGCCATCAGATTGGAAAGAGTGTAAAAAGATTGATGATAATCAGTTATGGCGAGGTTTTTAGGAAAAAGAACACTTATACTTGCTGCTGGGAATGTAAATTAGGGAAGATAATTGGCCAATATCTGTTTATGTTTAAAATACATATGTATTTTTTTGACCCAGCAGTCCTGTGTGGGTGAATCAATGTTAGAGAATGTATACAATGTTAATTATAGGGTTGTTTAGAGAGTGAATGCTGAAGTCAGCTTGTATGGCTAATGTCTAATTATGCTAGATCTTTACAATGGAATAAGATTCAACTATTGTTTACTGACCCCAGGGCTGTACATGATATATTGTTAGGTGAGACAGGTAAGTTGATGAATAATTATATAATCAAATGCCATGTTTGAAGATGTTTTGTTAAATATAAGAAAATCATAAAAACTTGTGTGTGCTCTATGATGCTATATATATTAAAGTATATACAGATAGTTAGGAAAGATATATACCAAACTGTTAATAATAGTATCTCTACTGGTACAAGATTGGGAGGGAGAGTCCAGAATATCAGCTAAAGTGTTCATGTCTGTATCGCTGGAGTTTTAAAATGAGTGTGAATTACTTTATGATTTAAAAAAATTTAAGTTTTATATAAAAAGCAGACTGATTTCTCTGTCATCTCCATCTGCTGTTTATTGAGACTGTAGAAATTCTGAGTAGAGTTTAACTCTTTCTTTCATCTTTTGTCTTCTTTCAGTTGAAGGTAGTTACATGTGATATGGTGAAGAGAATCCTGATGTCTTTTTGATGTTTTAATCTCACTACGTATATGTTTATTTTTATCTGTGTGAGTGTGTGCATGTAAAATAAGAGTTTCATGTAGTCAGGTTGAATCTACCAGAGAAGTCAGAACTTGTGTATTCAAAAAACATTTGTGATTCTAGCTCTGGCTAAGAGGGAGCAAAGAACACTCCACCCTGTCTGTCCCCTTGAATGGACTGGATAGAATAGAATGCTCTCTAAGGATTCTTGAAAGAAAATTGTAGCAGGCAGAGCAGGGGGAAAGACCCGGAATTCGAAAAACCACTCAACCAGCAGCTAATTTACCTTTTTCCCCTCTGAGTCCCCTCCTCTCCACCCCCCACCCTGGGACTTGAACCCTGGCAGTGAGCATCCCCGCAGACAGGAGTGCTCGTGGAGAGGCCCTCTAGTTCAGGTCAAGGAACAGGAAAGTGGTCTCCTGGCAGCGCAAGCACCTGAAACCCTGAGGGAGGAGAACTTCCTCTCTGAGCAGAGTTGCGGTCCCAAGGCAGTGGTTGTTAGAAGTGACAGCAGAAGCATGAGCCATGAAAGAAAAAAGAAAAAATTGCTACATTATACTTCATTAAATTGAAAATGTTTGCTGTAAGAAAGAGACTTGAGAAATTGGAAGATAAGCTACAGATGGGGTGAATATATTTACAAATCACATATCTGACAAAGGACTTACTTATGTCTAGCATGTGTAGTATAAGGAACTCTCAAAACTTAGCAGTGAGAAAATAGCCCAATTAAAAACTGAGTAAAAAGACAGTTCACCCAAGAAGATACACAGATAGCAAATAGCACGTGAAATGACACTCAGCCCCCATTAGCCATCAGGGATATGCAGTCTGAGGCCCTGATGAAACACTGCTGCACATCTATTATACTGACGAGAGAGTATCAGTGCCAGAGGACGCGGAGCTAGTGGAACTCTCATAATTTGCTGATGGCAACGCACAGTGGTCCAGCCACTCCGGAAAACGATTTGGCAACTCCTTCTAAATTTAACATCTACTTACCAGATGGTCAAGCAAATTTCACTGTTAGAGAAGCAAAACATATGTTCACACAAAATGTATGTTTATAGCAGCTCCATTTATAATTGCCTGAAGCTGGAAACAACCCAGGTGGGTTGTTTAAATGGATAAACTGTGATACATTCATGTAATGGAATACTATATAGCAGGAAAGGAACTAACATACGGTAACTTGGATGAGTCTCAGCATTATGCTGAGTGCAAGAAGCCAGTCTTAGAAGATTATATTCTGCATTATTCCATTGTTTGACAGTCTGGGAAAGAAAAAAATAAATAACGAAGAACATATCCGTGGTTGCCGGGAGCTGAGGTAGTTGAGCTAGAGATGTGGCTTAAAAGGAATATCCAAAGGGAGTCTTTTGAGGTGTTGGAATGTTCTGGATCCTGATTTTGGTAGTGGTTACAAGACTCCACGTGTGTTAAAATCCACAGAACTACACACCAAAAGGTCAATATAATTGTAAGATAACTTAGAACAAAAGTACTGATCCCTTATGAGTAACCCGTTGAGGGATTATGAACTTTTAGTAAACCTATCATTTCTTTAATCTTTTTTTGGAACTCCTGGAGAATTGATGTAAGCACATTTTACGTATCTTCAGTTTTCTATTCTTGATGTGTATGCATCCTTTCAGAGTTGTTTTTAAACAATGAGAAGTTGTTCAGAGACAGGGCTGGTGAATAAGGTGGATAAAGGTCTGGTAACAACTTTATGCTATCTTTACCACAGATGGGACTAGAAAATAATAAGCCAGTTTGGATTTCTAGGAATGATTTGCTAGATATTTGATGAACCTCTCCCTTAAATGCAACTAAACATGCTGGATACAGTAGAAAATCTTTTTAAGTATTTTATATTGTATATGCTATTGTAAATTTTAAAAAAGATCCCTTTGGGCTTTCTGTGCATATGATCGTGTTGCCTGCAAATAAAGGTGAATTTGCTTCTTTTCTAATCTGTATGCATTTTTTCTTTCCTTTACTCTCATTCTGTCCAGGACTTCATTACATTGTTGATTACAAGTGGTGATAGTGGGCATTCTTGTTTTGTCTCAGTCTTTACAGTTAAACATTCAGTCTTTTACTGTTAAGTGTGTGGTAGCTGTAGATTTTTAAAAAATAATTTATTTATTTTTGGCTGTTCCCTAGAACAGCCAAATAAACACTCAATTTCTTTAATAGAGTGCTCTTTGTTGCTGTGTGTGCGCTTTTCTCTAGTTGCGGAGGGCAGGGAACGACTCTGTTGCAGTGCGTGGGCTTCTCGTTACGGTGACTTCTCTTACTGTGTTTAGGCTTCAGTTGTTGGGGTGCATGGACTCAGGAGTTCTGGTTCCTGGACTCTAGGGCACAGGTTCAATAGCTGTGGTGCATGCGCTTAGCTGCTGGCAGCATATGGGATCTTCCCAGATGAGGGATCATACCTGTGTCTCCTGCATTGACATGTGGATTCTTTACCATTGAGCTACCAGGGAAGCCCTGTAGATTTCTTAGAAATGCTCTTTATCAGGTTGAGCAAGTCCCCTTCTTTCCCTAGTGTGCAAAGAGTGTCATGCATGGGTGTTGAATTCTGTCAAATGCTTTTGTTCTGCTGAACTGAGTATATTTATTTTGTGAAGACGATGGATTGTACTGATTCCTTTGGAAACTTTTAAGCTTGGTTGTAATGTATATTATCCTTTTATATTGGAATCACTGAATACAATTTTGCTGACATTTCATCAGGATCGTTACATGTGTGTTCATGAAGGGTATTAAGTCTGTAGTTTTTGTTACTGCGAATGTCTGTTGGTTTTATTTTTGGGATCATGCTGCCTCCTAAAATGAGCTAGGAAGCAATTCCTCTGTATTCTGAAGGAGTTGGTATCGTTTCTTCCCTGAATGTTTTCATAGTGTTTGCCGGTTAAAAGTTGTGTGGGCCTGGAGTTGTTTTGCTTTTGTTTAATGGGAAGTTTTTGTTTGTTTAATATTTTTGTTAATTTACTTGACTGCACCAGGTCTTCACTGTGGGATGTGAACTCTTCAGTGTGGCGTGTGGGGTCTGGTTCCGTGACCAGGGATCACACTTGGGCCGCCCGCATTGGGAGCACAGAGTCTTAGCCACTGGACTACGAGGAAGCCCCTATTGGGAAGTTTAAAATTATGAACTCAATTCCTTTAATAGATAGAGTGCTACTCATTTCTTTTTAATTCCATTTTGATAACTTATATGTTCCGAGAAAATTTTTTGCATTTCATCTAGATCATTGAATTTAATGGCATAAACATGATCACAGAAATCCCTTATTATCCTTTTAGTGTTTGCAGAATCTTGTAATAATATCCTCTTTTTAAAACCTATATGTCATTGACATCTTTATTTTTGGTCAGTCTGGAGGTTTATCAATTTTATTGATTTATTCCAAAGAACCAGCTTTTTAAAGAAAAACTTTACAGTCTGTTTTTGTTTATTGTTTTTAGTAATTTTTATTTATTTTGGTTGCCCTGGGTCTTCATTGCTTCGGCGGGCTTCTGAATGTCAGCAATCAGGGGCTACTTGTCATTGCGATGCATGGGCTTCTCATTGCAGTGGCTTCTCTTGTTGCGGAACACAGACTCTAGGCACGTGGGCTCAGTAGTTGCGTCACACGGGCCCAGCTGCTCTATGGCCCATGTAATCTCGCGACCAGGGACGGAACCACGGGCAGATTCCCATCTCCTGCACTACCAGGGAAGTCCCAAGAATAGCTGTTGGTTTCAGTGATTCTGCATTTTTTTTCTTTTTTATATTTCATGGATTTCCCTATCTTTATTGTTTCATTCATTCTATTTTGGGTTTATTTTCCTTCTCTAGGTTCTTAAGGCAAAAGCTTAGGTCATTTATTTTAGTTTCTTCTTTTTTCCCATTCAGTCGCTCAGTCGTGTCCGACTCTTTGCGACCCCATGGACTGCAGCACGCCAGGCCTCCCTGTCCATCACCAACTCCCGGAGTTTACTCAAACTCATGTTCAGTGAGTCGGTGATGCCATCCAACCATCTCATCCTCTGTCGTCCCCTTCTCCTCCCGCCTTCAATCTTTCCCAGCATCAGGGTCTTTTCCAGTGAGTCAGTTCTTCGCATCAGGTGGCCAGAGTATTGAAGTTTCAGCTTCAGCATCAGTCCTTCCAATGAACATTCAGGACTGATTTCCTTTAGGATGGACTGGTTTGATCTCCTTGCCATGGACTCTCAAGAGTCCTTTTCCCATTATAAGCATTTAAAGCTAAAAATTCACTGTATTTACAACTGTGTTGTTTAGTTTCCAAATATTTGAGAATGTTCCACATATCCTTTTGTTATTGATTTTTAATTTAATTCCAGCTGTGGCCAGAGAACATACTCTGTATGAATTCAACCCATATAAGTTTGTTGAGACTTGTTTTATGGCCCAGTATATCATCTGTCTTGATGAATATTCCATGTGTACTTGGAACACATATCTATTCTGTTGTTGGGTGGGATTTTATGAAAATGTCAGTTAGATCCAATTGGTGGATAGTGTTAAGTCTTCTTGGTGGCACAGTGGTAAAGAATTTGCCTGCCAGTGCAGGAGACAGGGTAGACGCGAGTTTGATCCCTGGGTCGGGAAGATCCTCTGGAGTAGGAAATGGCAACCCACTCCAGTATTCTTATCTGGAGGATCCCATGGACAGAGGAGCCTGGCGGGCTACATCCATGGGGTCCCAAAGAGTCGGATACGACTGAGCGATTGAGCACGCACACATGCATCTGTTTCTAATTTCTCTCTTTTTCTAGTAGCTGAAAGAAGTATGAAAATACTCACCTATAATAACGAATCTTCCTGTTTTTCTTTTTTGCTTTATGAATTTTGAAGTCCCTTTTGGGTACACGTGTATTTAAGGTTGTTGTGTCTTCTTGATAAATTTGCCTTCTTTAGTATTTTGAGATGTCCCTCCTTATCTCTGGTAATATTTCTTGTGTGATGTCTACTTTGTCTTATATTAATATAACCATTGAATTCCTTATGCTTATTTTTTTTTCATGGCATATCTCTTTCTATCCTTTACTTTTAATCTGTGTATATTTTTGTATTTAATGTGAGTTTCCTGTAGACGACATGTAGTTTTCTTAGTGTTTGCTTTTTTAAAAATCCAGTCTAACAAACTGTCTTTCATTTGGTTTTCTTGGAAATGGCAACCCACTCCAGTGTTCTTGCCTGGAGAATCCCAGGGACGGCGGAGCCTGGTAGGCTGCTGTCGATGGGGTTGCACAGAGTCAGACATGACTGAAGTGACTTAGCAGCAGCAGACCAATAGTATTTAATGTGATTATAAATATAGTTTCGTATAAATGTATTACCTTATATGTTTTATTCCTTCTCTGTTCTTTGTTCATTTTCCCTCTACTTTTCCTGTAGTTTGAAAAATACTCAGTATGTTTTAAGTATTTTATTTCTGCTATTGGCTTATTGTAAGACTTTATTTATTTAGAAGTTGCTTTTGGGTTTACTTATCACTGTTTATCTGCAAATACTGTTTTAAGAATCTCCTGTAACAATATACTTCTGTTTTTGTCATCAAGAAATTAAAAAAACGTGGAAACGTCTGTTATGTTGACCCACATAATTATACATATTTACCCATGTAGTTCTGTCATTCTTTATTTCTTTGTATTGATTCAGATTTCTATCTGGTATTATTTTCCTTTAGCCTGAAGAACATCCTTTATTATTTCTTGTAAGATAGGGTCTGTTGGCAGTTTTCTTAGCTTTGATTTGTTTGAAAAAAGTGTTTCTTTCATTCCTATTTTTCTAGAATATTTTTGTTAGTGTTTGCAGGTTAAGTTTTTTCTTTTAGATTTTTAAAACTGTCTTGCTTTTGTCTTCTGTCTGGTACTTACTGATAAGAAGTCTGAGTTCATTCTTATCTTTGTTTTTTTGAATATAATGTGTCTTTTTCCTTGGACCACTATCTTTAGAGTAGTTTGATTTTTATATGCCTTGGTGTAATATTATGAGCTTGGTGCCGCTTGGGTTTGTTGAGCTTTTAGAAGCCGTGGGTTTATACTTTTCACCAAATTTGGAAGATTTTTGGCTATTTTTTAGTGAAATTATTTAAAAGTATTTCCTCTTCCTCTTCTGGGATTTCATTTATACATTGGGATGTAGCCATGTAGCCTTAGGGTGTATTTGCCATGACTTCCTGAAGCAGACGCCTGGTGACCTTCCTGCTGTCAAGAGCTATGACCCTTGACCTATTACAAGTAACAGAATATTTTGTTGTCTTTTGCAGGTGGCCTCTGTTTGGTGACAGAAATATTTGGTTGGTGTAAATGTTATTGTGGTTTCAGACCATGAATGTTATATCGTTATAAGTAGGTTCAAGCACATCTTTATTAATAGGAACCATTACAATCAGCACGTTTTTGCCAACGAGAATAAGTGTGTATATTCCTGTAGTGTAAAAATCTGTGCTTTGCAATTCAACAAACTCTTGAAGAGCATTTTCTGTCTCTTGCTGGTTTTGGAAGGATTTTCCCTGCAAAAAGTTACTGAGATGTTTGAAGAAGTGATAGTCATTGGTGAAAGGTCAGATGACAATGAGGGCTTCCCTGGTGGCTCAGATGGTAAAGAATCTGCCTGCAATGCAGGAGACCCAGGTTTGATCCCTGAGTTGGGAAGATCCCCTGGAGAAGAGAATGGCTACCCACTCTAGTATTCTTGCCTAGAGAATGCCATGGACAGAGGAGCCTGCTGGGCTAGAGTCCATGGAGTTGCAAAGGGTCAGACACAACTGAGCAACTGACACTTTCACTTCAGGTGAATATGATGGATGAGGCAAAACTTTGTAGCTCACTTTGTTCAACTTTTGAAGTGTTGGTTGTGTGACGTGTGGTCGGGCATTGTCATGGAGAAGAATTGGGCCCTTCATGTTGACCAATGCCAGCTGCAGGGATTGCAGTTTTCTGTTCATCTCATCGATTTGCTCAGCATACTTCTCTGATGTAATGGTTTCATTCGGATTCAGAAAGCTGTAGTGGATCAGACTGGCAGCAGATCACCAGACTGACCGTGAACTTTTATTTTGGTGCAAGTTTGGCTTTGGGAAGTGCTTTGGAGCTTTTTCTTAGTCCAGCCACTGAGCTGATTGTCACCCGGGGTTGTATAGAATCCACTTTTTGTCGCATATCACAATCACAGTCAACAAATGGTTTGTTGTTGTGTAGAATAAGAGAAGATTTTTTTGATTTGCAGTCAGCTCATGAAGCACCCACTTTTTGAGCTTTTTCAGCTTTCCAGTTTGCTTCAAATGCTGAATGACCATAGAATGGTTGACGTTGGGTTCTTGGGCACCTTCAGTAGTTATAAGAGGATCAGCTTGATGATGTCTCTCCATTGGTCGTTGTCAACTTCTGACGGCTGTTCACTGCACTGTTCATCTTCGAGGCTCTCATCTCCTTTGCAAAACTTCTTGAAGTACCACTGCACAGACTGTTCGTTAGCAGTTTCTGAGCCAAGTGCACTGTTGATGTTGCGAGTTGTCTCTGTTGCTTTGTGATCCATTTTGAACTTGAATTAAAAAATCACTGGAATTTACTTTTTGTCTAACATCGTTTCCATAGTCTAAGATAAATATAAACAGTAGGTAATAAGTCATTAGCTTATTATAAGTATAAACAGTAAGTAATAAGTCATTAGCAAAAATACATAGTGAGAAGTATGCATTAAAGTGATGCATAACATAACCACATTTATTTAAGAATGTATTCCAGTGTTGAATGGCAGAGTTCAACATTTCAACAATGCAAAACCACAATTACTTTTGCGCCAACCTAATAAATAATTTCGACTTTTCTAATATTAAGCATCTAATCCTAGTGAATAGAATTAAAATGAAAATCTTCTAAGAATGAAAAAAGAAGTCATTCAATTGATAGATATTGTTGATAGTGCCACATGCTTTATGGTGTAGTCGAATGTGACACTGACTCTCTAACTGTGCTTTGTCAAATTACTCTTACTCTGCAGTGCAGGAATCACAGCCATGGCCCCTGCCCTCCAGGATTTGGTCGACATGGAGTCTGTGCACACGAAAACAAAGAACTTGCCAAGGCGAGAGAAGCTGTTCCTCTTATAGAGGATTCTAGTAACTGTGACATTGTAAAAGCTACTCAGTAAGTCTTCCTAATGCTTTGTTTTATCCTTAGTTTCTGTTGAGTTGTAATAACCTGTGTGCAGTTCATGGCACTCCCGTGTGCACCTTCCTTCCTCCTGTACTCCAGTGATAGTATGTTTGTCATACCAGCATCAGAGCATTTGATACAGTGCAGCTTAGTTTTTTATTAATGGTCTCTTCCATTAGATTGTGAACGTCTGAGCAAAAGCATGTCTGTTTCATCTTTGTAACCCCAGTGCTTTTGCACAGTTTGTCTTGTATTAGGTGCTCAATAAATGTTCATTGAGTGAGCAGATGGTTTTAAATGACACTCATGCTAGACTCTGAGTTTGAAACACACATCTTAGGCTTTTAAAATATACTACAACCTAAATATGAAGATGAGATAGAAGACTATAACTCACACATTTATGAGTATTTTAAACATGTATTGATTACTTTCTGTGTAGCTATTGTCTTGGGTGCACTAGAAGAAAGTCAGTAAAATAGAAACAGGTTTTCTGACCACTTGAAACTATAGTCGGTTGTTTTGCTTTCACCGAAAATGAAATATGTTTCGAGTTTCTCCTTAAGATTTCCACCTGTGGGTATTTGTATTAAATCATTTCCAACATTATCACCCTCATGTTAACATCTACCACATCTCTTGCCATTGAATATGTTTTGAAATATTTTACCTGTCAGATTATGTTAATAGTAGGCCACTTTATTAGTAATCAAATATAGGCCTACTTGTCGGAGCTTCTGATCTGCATGAAAGAAACTGATGTTACTGCACAAACTTGATGTATGTCATTTCTGCCAAAAGTGAAGATGTTTGGTGATTAGTTAGCTTGTTTGGCTTTAATGTAGACTAATATATTGCTTTATGTTTGTTAAAGAGTAATTGACAATTATTTGAATATTCTAATTGCTAATTTAACTCTGGAGGACCTGGGAGCCACTACTTTCAGTTCAGTTCAGTTCAGTCGCTCAGTCGTGTCTGACTCATGAATCGCAGCATGTCAGGCCTCCCTGTCCATCACCAACTCCCAGAGTTCACCCAAACTCAAGTGCATTGCGTCAGTGATGCCATCCAACCATCTCATCCTCTGTCGTCCCCTTCTCCTGCCCCAATCCCTCCCAGCATCAGGGTCCTTTCTAATGAGTCAACCACTACTTTAGTTGAATTTTGTTTGTATTAGTATATTTATATGAAGATGAGAGTGTTCTTAAGGTAAATAGATATTTGCTTTAATTAAAATGGAAACACTGCTTCCAGTAAAGCTCTGTTATAATAAATATGAAAAATTAGGCTCCATTACAGGGAATCTCAATAAAAACTCATGTGTCTTTCTTAAAATTTTCTTCAGAACTTGGACTTTCTTAAGTGGTTGTGAAAAGATATTTAGGTAGTATTTGGGAAGGGTGAAAAAGAGCTGGTTAGGATAGGTGTTTTTGTATTTTCTAAATCATAAATGTCCTAAATAATGTGTACTCTCTATGTTTCTCATGTAAAGGGAGTATCTCTCTTTTTTGATTTCCAATTATTTTTTATTAATTAAAAATTTTTTTAATTGGTGGAAAATTGGTTTATGGTTTTGTGTTGGTTTCTGCTGTACAGCAACACAAATCAGTCATAATTTTATATATATATATATATATCCCTTCTGTTCTGAACCTCCTTCCCCTCCCCACCCCCTGTCTCTTATACACATCTCATTTACATTACACCTTTCTAGTTTTTCTCCTACTTCTTACTCCTCCTGTTGATCTCTCTCTTCTCTGTTTTCCTCTGATTACTAGTTAAGTGTCTTCCTCAGAACCCTAAATCTTCATCCCATCACCATAAAGGTATGACATCCATGCGTATAGCACCAGTTCATTGGATACCTTTATGGTCTTTACTTCTTGCTCAAAAATATTATTTCACTTAGATGTGGAATATCCCAGGGGAGTATTTCTTTTCCAATAAAGTGTTAAAGTTGATATTTAAAAGATGGAGAACATAAATATATATATATGTATCATTATCAATAACTCATTTTCTCATTAATATCTTCCCTTTGCATTGTCAAATGGGTATCTCTATCTTTTTAAAAATGCCATAAAGACATGCATGTACACATTTTGATAAGGTGGAAGTTATTTAATTTAATGGTGTGGGAAACAGGCATTCTGCCGTTTGTTTTGATTTTAACCCTTGAAGGCATAGTGAAACATTCAGGTCCCTTTAAATAAAAGTAAGTTTCAAAGAAACTGAATGGTCTAGTAGGACTTAATAGTTTCTATTGAAAAGAAATAGAGCTAATGAATGATTTTGAAAATTATTTTGAATTAAAAAGAGATATTTCTCTCCTGCTTTTCATTCTGATAGTTAAATAACTCTCTTAAATATCCCTTCAGTCTTTCCCTCCTTTTCCATTCCTTTTACCTGAGGCGCCCTTTGCTGATCACCTGTCTCTAATACAAGAGCCTCTAAACTGGTCTCTCAGTCTTCACCTAAAATTAGCTTCCATACTGCACCAATGTGATCTTTCTTACAGCCCAAAGCCTGAGTGCGTTCTTCTTTAAAACCTGCGCTGGCTTCCCCTTGAGCTGTAAAGACTAAATTTCAAAGCATGGCTGAGAAGGATCATGCAGGCTTGCCTGCCTCTCCTAGCCTCATCTCCTGCTATTGCCTTTCTTATGCTTTATGCTTTTGCGGTGCTAAATTGCTTATAATTTCTCCAAGTATCCGTGTAGTTTCAGATCTCTGGTCTTCATACATGCTGTTCCCTCTGCCTGAAGTGTCTTCCCTTCATAGCTTGTATATCGTGTTCCATCTACTTTAGGAAGGGCTAATCATCCCTTCCTTTTCTGTGCCTACACCGTGTCCATGTTTTATTGTTGAATTTATCCCGTTCCAGTTTGCTTTTAGTCTCACTCCCTTATTGTGACATCATTGCTTGGGCTTTGTTTGATTCGGGGGTAAGATTATTGTCCAGAATCAGCACCATGCATTCCTGGTGCGTAGTGGAAGATCCAGCGAAAGTTACTGAAAGAGGAAAACTGTGAATGTTAAAAGTTTATTCCAGAAAATTAGGTAAGTCCAAATATATTCATCTGTCTCATCAGCTAGTAGCCAAGTTTACTTCTGTTGTTTGGCTTTACATTCCATCCACTTTGTGAATACCTTTGCTAATTTCTGTGTTGACCAAAAGACACACTGGATAAAGACATGGTAAAAGAAAGAAATTTCGATAGCTGAAATTATTTTAATGGTATCAGTTATGCCTTTTATTTTCCATCTTATTGCAGATACGGAATTTTTGAACGATGTAAAGAGTTGGTAGAAGCAGGATATGACGTCAGGCAACCAGACAAAGAAAATGTGTCTCTTCTTCATTGGGCTGCCATTAATAACAGGCTGGATCTTGTAAAGTAAGATGGGATATATGTGTGTTAATTAAGTGTGTGTTTTATAATTCTGAACCTTTCCTCCATTTGTCTTTTCTCTTTTCAAGTGCAAGTATGTATGTTGAGCCATCTCAAATCCTTTATTATAAATGAATGCTTGAACCTTGTGCCATGCACAGTGGTTATCATAGTATTGAAAAGGACCTCAGAGATCATCTGGACCAGGACTCTCACTGACCCAAAAAGAAAAATTAAAAATCAAGTCACAGTTCAGGCAATGAATTTGAACATTTTTGGACAAGGAACAACAGGCTGATTCAAAACTGGGAAAGGAGTACATCAAAGCTGTATGTTGTCACTCTGCTTATTTAACTTACATGCAGAGTACATCATGTGAAAAGCTGGGCTGGATGAAGCACAAGCTGGAATCCACATTGCTGGTAGAAATATCAATAACCTCAGATATGCAGATGATACCACCCTTATGGCAGAAAGTGAAGAGGAGCTAAAGAGCCTCTTGATGAAGGTGAAAGAGGAGAGTGAAAAAGCTGACTTAAAACTCAGCATTCAAAAAACTAAGATCATGGCATCTGGTCCTGTCACTTCATGGCAAACAGACAGACTTTTTTTTCTTGGACTCCAAAATCACTGTGGATGGTGACTGCAACCTTGAAAGTTTTAAAAGACAATTGCTCCTTGGAAGAAAAGCTATGAGAAACCTAGACAGCGTATTAAAAAGTAGAGACGTTACTTTGCCGACAAAGGTCCGTATAGTCCAAGCTATGTTTTTTGCAGTAGTCATGTATGGATATGAGAATTGGATCATAAGGCTGAGCGCCGAAGAACTGATGCTTTTGAACTGTGGTGCTGGAGAAGAATCTTGAGAGTCCCTTGGATGGCAAGGGGATTGATCCCAGTTAATTTTTAAGGAAATCAATCCTGAATATTCATTGAAAGGGCTGGTACTGAAGCTGAAACTCCAGTATTTTGGCCACCTGATGTGAAGAACTGACTCAGTGGAAAAGACCCTGATGCTGTGAAAGATTGAAGGCAGGAGAAGGGGATGACAGAGGATGAGATGGTTGGATGGTATCACCGACTCAATGGACATGAGTTTGAATAACCTCCAGGAGATGGTGAAGGATAAGGAAGCCTGGTGTGCTGCAGTCCATGGGGTCACACAGAGTAGGACTTGATTGAATGACTGAACAATGTGTTTTTCACAATAGAACAGATGGTTTCACCAAGTTTAAAAGAATCACTGAAATTGTTATATTGTAATAATGCCAGGAGGAATGGATGGGTAGGGGAATAATTTAATAGCAAAATTAAATATGGAATACATTTTAGATTAGGCATGTATTAGATTGTATAACATTCCCCTACATAAAGCACTACTGTGGTTTTTTTTTTTTTTTTTAAATATCTTAGCATGTAAAATGTGTATATCTTAGCATGTAAAATGTGTATGTGTACATGTTTTATATTATACACATTTAAAATCCTTGTGGTTTAGTAAAGTAAAAATATACTGAAGGTTAGAATAACGAGATATACTCACAGCCATACTCCTTTTCTGTGGAAATAAACTGGTGTATTGTTTAGATAATATGTATGAAGCACAACTTTGAAATAATGAGACTAATTCCTGTAAGCCACAGAAGAAAATAAGTCTCTTTACCTTATAGTTTCACTTTATACAATGTATCCCATCAATGCCTCCAAAATAGAGAGTGAAATGCTCAAAATGTCTAACTTTTCTAGAAGAATTTTGAATTATTTTTTTGCTACCTATTTTTAACGTCATTATTTCCACATAGTAATTCTAACTTGAAGCTGTTAGTTGTGACATAGTTTCACCTTTCTTCTTGCAAGTTAAGTAGAATATCTGTAATAGAAACCTTTTAAATATAAACCATTTCAAGAGTTTTGTGGTTAGAATAAGCAGATAGTAGTTATTATGTGTTTAGTTGTAAAGAAATACTCATGACAGCAGGAGTAATTACTTACATGACGAGACTATTTCACCAGGGATCTGTTTGATGCTGTTTTGTGAATCTTTCAGACTTCTGCAGATCTGAGTGTTTTAGAGAGGGGCATTATTATAATTTCTGTTTTCGAATACTTTTATTACTAAGAAAAATGGATGTTTTCTTTCTTAGTATGATTTTAAAATTTTAAATCTTATTTTCATTTATGTCTGCTCTTAACAGGTTTTATATTTCAAAAGGTGCTGTGGTAGATCAGTTGGGTGGCGATTTAAATTCAACTCCTCTTCACTGGGCCATCAGGTAAAGGTTTCTTTAAATACTGAAATTGCTGTTCAGAATCAAAACTGACTTACGTATTTTCTGAACATTAAAGACCAGCACTTTGCAATAGAATTTTCTGTGAAGATGGAAATGTTTGTGCTGTCCAGTAAAGTAGCGCTGCTAGCCACATGTGAAATGTAAAGTATGGCTAATGCCACTAAGGAATTGAGTTTTTAATTTTAGTTAATTTTAGCTAATTTGCATTTAAATAACTATATATGGCTAGTAGTTCATATTAGAATTGCAGTTACAGACCACTTGGAAGACTTTCTTTTGTTTTTACTACTTCATTAAAAAAAATACAGTTTTAAAGAGTTTCCATAGATGATGTTTTTGTGTTTAATTGAGGGCCCAAACTAAATCAAAGTAAATATTTTTAATATTTGATCACATGGACAAATGTGGTAGTTTGGTGAGTGTAAACTCCATCAGTTCTTTTCCCTGGTATGTACTGGTATCTGCAGCTGAAGTTAGTAAGTGTCTATTTGGATACTTAGCAACTTCTTCCAGAGAAGGCAGTGGCATCCCACTCCAGTACTCTTGCTTGGAAACTCCTATGGACGGAGGAGCCTGGTAGGCTGCAGCCCATGGGGTCGCTGAGTCAGACACGACTGAGCGACTTCACTTTCACTTTTCACTTTCATGCATTGGAGAAGGAAATGGCAACCCACTCCAGTGTTCTTGCCTGGAGAATCCCAGGGATGGCAGAGCCCAGTGGGCTGCCGTCTGTGGGGTCGCAGAGCCGGACACGACTGAAGCGACTTAGCAGCAGCAGCAGCTTCTTCATCTTTCATTTTAAATCCATGCTCTGTGATCGGTGGAATTGATACGAACCTGAAAATGAAGTGGATAATCGTTCATTTAAGGCAAGGAGTTGAATCTTTTCTCTGGAGTCGAGAATTTTGAAGAATCTGGAGTTAGCTCATCCCCTTAAGCTACAGTGCTTTACATAGAAATGAGCTGTATTCAAAGAGAAATATTTAATTCCTAAGAACAGTATTATCACCTGTGGTCTGGGAATTGTTACCCTTCATTCAGCATACCTGTTTCATGATTATTTTTTGTTTTTAAAATAACAATGGCAAAGTCCAAGTGATTTTTAATTTCCATTTTTATTGTTAGTTATGTAAAATTATTTATACATGGTAGTAGTCTTAATAAGGTAGATTGGTGAAAGGGAAGTCGCTCAGTCGTGTCCGACTCTTTGTGACCCCATGGACTGTAGCCTACCAGGCTCCTCTGTCCATCGGATTTTCCAGGCAATAGTACTGGAGTGGATTGCCATTTCCTTCTCCAGGGGATCTCCCCAATCCAGGGATTGAACCCGGGTCTCCCGCATTGTAGACAGATGCTTTACCATCTGAGCCACCAGGGAAGTCCTTAAGGTAGATTGGGAGGTTATTATTAATAAGCTTATTACCTGCACTCAAGAAGGACTGTCCAGATAGTTCTAAGTTTCGAATGTTACGTAAAAGATATTTAGAGAAGCTCCAGTGTTTTAAAAATCTGTGCACTGTTAAGAAATACTCTTTATATCTAACCATAGTCCCTTATGTCTTAGAAATGTTTCTCCCTAAATTTTTCTCTTTTGCACTATAGAGTACAGTACAATTTTTGTTCTTTCTTTTTCCAGACAAGGGCATTTACCTATGGTCATATTATTACTGCAGTATGGTGCAGACCCCGCTCTCATTGATGGAGAGGGATTCTGCGGCATCCACCTGGCAGTGTTATTTCAGCACATGCCCATTATAGCATATCTCATCTCTAAAGGACAGGTATGTTTTGAGACGTATTTTGTATTGCAGCTGTTGTAAATCTGAAAGGACTCAGAGGATCATTAGTAATAGTCTGCATTTTTAAGGTATAAAAATCATTTTACAGATACCTGAATGTTCAAATACTAGCCTGAGTAAGTCTAGCTATTGAATACTGCTTTTCCAGCTTCACTGGAGCAAAAAGGATAGGCCATTTAGCTCAATAACATAGTTGTTTCTGAAACTTGTAAGCTTATAATAGTTTTTCTTGTGATCCCAGTAATTTGCAGAGTTTTTCAAAAAACATGACTTTAAAACCTGTATTTTTCTTTTGGTTGAATGTGGAAATGGTAGTCAGACCACTAAATTAACCCATCATTTGCTTTCATTATTTGAGGCCAAGTGGAGACCGGTTTGAATGTATGTTTCTTATTGTTCCCTGAAGTAATCCCATGAAAAATGACTTGCCTTAAGAGACATTCATTTATGGCACTGGTTAAATTACGGGTTGTTGGCAGTGGGAGTTTCACTGTCAGTTCTGCTTGCCTGGGATATGCTTTCTGGTAACAACTAGTTTATATATCAGTAGTTTTGTGTAGCAGGAATGGAAGCATGTTTGCACAAATGCTGTTGGAATGACTGTATTCTCTTTAAATAAGCACTTTCTGTTAGACTTAGCAATTCAAGTAGAATAATTATAACCTCTTGGTTCTCATTTTGGAAAACTGTATGAAGAGTCATCTTTTCTGCACTTTGGGGTTCTTCCTCCAGGGCCTGTAAGAATATTCAGTCAGTGACTTTTTTGGGGGGTTGGGGGACCTTGGTTGAAGTATTATATACCTCAACTCTGGACCCACTTTTTTAAGTGGACCGTATGTTCTTGGAGCTATGGTTTCCTTTTTATTTCCTGTATTCTCAAAAATAGAAAATAATTTTTCCTGTTTTACTCTTTGAAACATAGTAAATCCAAAAATACAATATACTTTGTATTCTTGCCTCAGAAGGTAGAATTCACTTTTACTGAAAATGTTTAAGTAGAGACTGGATGATTTTGTCCAAGAGGTGATAGTTTGAATTAATGTGTCAGTTAAAGTCTAAACTAGATAACTTCTAAGGTCTCTACTGTTTCATATTTGATGGTGATTATCAACATTTTTCTGTCCCTTAGTCTTCTTCCACTCACAACATACCACATTTAAAATCATATATTCAGATTTTCCCTTTAAAAATATTTTGTAGCAATCAGTGGATTTTTACCATATGGATGTGAAAGAGAACATTATTTTATTCAAATGATATTTGAACACTTGTAGACACACTATGGTGTGAATGTATTAAAGAGATACTTCTACTAAGAGAGGAAACAGAAACTCGACTATGTTTACAGTTAGGCTGATCAACTCTTGTTTTTTAACAGAGTGTGAATACGATAGATGTAAACGGGCAGACACCTCTCATGTTATCAGCTAACAAAGTACTTGGGTAAGTAAGTTTAATTGAATTGCCTTATTCTAACTCTTGATTCCAGCAATTTAAGTATCTTATTCTATGTGAGGTGACACAACATTCTGAAGAAAGTAAGATTTTCCGTCTTGTGACTGTGACATGCACTTTTAATGTAGTTGTAGTTAGAAAAGCAGCATTGAAATAAATTTTCTCTTTTCTGATAGCTTTGGGGAAAAGTTTGAAAGCTACTAATAAGAAAAAACTTTCCTTACAGAACACCTGGAGATTCCAAAACGTATACTTATTAACAGAATTTGCATTTCTTAGTTTACGTTTCTGAAGAACGGCTACAGGTTTAAATGCTCCCATAATTTGACATCTAGATGATAAATATGCATTTCAAAAAACAATAAGTTTGAGGGTTCTCTGATATTATAGCCATTCTTCAGAAACGTAAACTAAGAAATGCAAATTCTGTTAATAAGTATACGCTTACTACTTGTGATTATTGGTCACCATATTGTCCAGCTTCTGTTATTCTTCTGCTCAAATACATGCTACACTTTGTCCTTTATCAATTTTGTTTCCAGTGTTGTACTTAATTTCTGAGTCTGCTTTTACTTAGGATGTTGCTCCTAGGAACTGAGTTAGTTCTGATGCTATTTCCTTTTAGCTCCTAGAGTGATAGGGCTCAAATTTGGGGTAGAATTTTGTAAAAAAGCATTTTATCATCTTTGCTAGTAACTCTCAGGTCATGTATAATGTTCTTGAATAGAATGAGTAAAATAGATTATTATTTTATTAAAGGAATCTCTTGAGTAGTCATGAAAGAAGTAAAAGTGTTAAAGATTAAGTAAAAAATATTTCATTGAATTCTGCTTTCAAGTCCATAACTTTCTATGATAAATAATTTAGGGCATTTTTATACCACTTTATGTAATAAGTGATTGGAGGGAGAATGTGAAGTTAGCTTTTGGTTTATCTCCTCAAATATGATGTTGTACATTTAATTTTTTAATTGAATAAATAACATAGCATTTAGTGTTGGCCAAAGTAAAAAAAAAAAAAGTTAACCATTAGATCAGCAGCGTGGAAATAAAAATTTGAAAAACAAAAGCAATTATTCCATTGTATTGATGTTAAAATTACATTATGTAGCAGACAATTAATACATTTCTCTTGGGGCAGCAACTTGGGCCTCACCAGTATTAGCACCTAGAATAAAACTCTGCACAGAGAAGTTCTGCAGTTTTCAGAATACTTACTGATTGGTTCATTGATACATTATCAAACAGGTTCATTATTTACATTTACCCTTCAAATCATTCTAATAAATGTTGTTTTGGTGTTTTATTGTTTTGAGACAGGCCAGAACCAACTGGATTTCTTTTAAAGTTTAATCCTTCTCTCAATATAGTTGATAAAATACATCAAAACACTCCACTTCACTGGGCAGTTGCAGCAGGAAATGTTAGTGCTGTTGATAAGCTCTTGGAAGCTGGTTCTAGCCTGGATGTCCGAAATGTTAAGGTATGGCCAGGTGTTTATCTCTCTTAGTTTATTATGTCTTCAGTTACCACAAGATACATAGAAACAATAATAGTTGGCTACCCTTGGAATAAATACATTGAATCTATGATTCTTGTGAGTTTGTGAAACTTGTTTAGCTTTGGGACTTCCCTGGTGGTTCAGTGGCTAAGATTCCACGTTCCCAATGCAGGGAGCTTGGGTTCAATCCCTGGTCAGGGACCTAGGCCCCACATACCCCAACTAAGAGTTCACATACCACAGCTATAAAAGATCCTCCATGTGCAACTAAAGATCACATGTGCTGCAACCAAGACGTGGCTCAGCCAAATAAATAAATATTTTTTAAAAAGTTTAGTACCTATGCTGTATCAAAAATAAAATTGAACTTTTTCTTTCTTTTTTAGGGAGAAACCCCTCTTGACATGGCCCTGCAAAACAAAAATCGGCTCATTATTCACATGCTAAAAACGGAGGCCAAAACTCGAGCCAACAAAAATTTCAGACTTTGGAGATGGCTGCAGAAATGTGAGGTATTTTCATACAGGGCCTATCCTGTGGGCTCTAAGAACTGTTTTGTCCATTTGTTTTTGTGTTTGAAGGCATCAGGGAAAACCAAGGAGTTGGCCTACTGCTGCAGTGTATCTGCCGATTATATCTTTCCCATATATCCTGTAACCCAAAGTTGGAAATTTGGCACTTTTAATGGCTATTTATTGTTGGTTCTCAGCTAGATGGTTCAACAGCTTCATGTTACCTTTTGAATGTCATAGCATACTTCCACGTTTATTTCATGAGTGAATTGAAACACAAATAGTTTAGATTCTTAGAGACGCAAAAGGAAAAATCCTTGTTGCAAGGAATTTTATAGGAGTTATTCTTAAAGAACTTGTTCCTATTAAAATTTTTTTCAAAGGGGAAATCATAACATTCAAAACGTTTTCTTAGAATCAGGAGGAATTAAACTTAAAAAAATGGCAGTGTTGCAAGCTTCAGGCATATGATGTCACTTCATAAAATTAAAAGCATCCAGACTTTTGAGAGATGAAACCCAACCTTTATTCTTTTTTTTTAACTTGGCAGTTCTTCTGAATGGTGGTCTTCTAAAGTTAAAAGGGAGCAACAACAACAAAAAAGTGAATGGAATGATAGAAAAAATTAGAATGGTCAGCTTGCTCTTATGTCCAGCAAAGTCTAAGTTGTAATAGAGAATGTATTATTAAAATGGATATTGGATTGATTTTACTGTTTAACGTCTTCACATACGATAGCGTTGTCTTCAGAACGTCTAGCATACCTTCAGATTCTAGATTAACAGGCATGAGATTTCTTTGCAGAGGATCCCCACGAATACTACACCAATTTTGCATTTAAGTCTGGGCAGGGAGAAAAATAGAAAGAACAGTTACTCCCTAGTCTCCTTTGCCATCTCCTCTGCTCCCTCCCCTGCTTTGTTAGTCGAGTGTCCCAGGGTTTTGTCCTTGGACCTGTCTTCTGTCTAGTCATTCCCTTGGTGGTTTCACGTGCTTCCATGGCTTTAAATGCTGTCTGTATGTTGACAACACCCAAATGTATCTCTAGTTCAGACCTATCCAGTTACCTACTTGATTTATCCATTCACCATCCAAAAGGCATCGTCAGGATAACATCCAAAACTGAGCTCCTGATCTCTCCTCCCCACTGCCCCCAACTATTCCGTCCAGAGCTTCCCCATCTCAGTAGGTGGCAACTTACTCTCCAGTTACCTTTGCCTCTTTGTCATATCGCATATCCAGTCCATCAGAAAAACATATTGGCTAGCTCTGCCCTCAGTGTATATCCAGCATCTGACCCTTCTCACCACTTTACCATGACATTTTGGTCCAGCAAAAGGAATTCCTGCAGCTCTCTGACATTTTCCTGCCTCCACTCACCTCTAGTCTCTTCTCAGTAGAGCAGTCAGATGACTCTTACAGTGTAAGTCAAATCCTGTCATTTATCTGCTCAGAATCCTGTGATGGTTCCCCCTTTCTCCCAGAATAAAAGCCAAAAACCTTAGAACAGACCAACGTACTAAGGGAATTTTAGAGTATAGAGAAAGCTTCCACTCAGCTTTCTCTATACTCTAAAATTCCCTTAGTACGTTGGTCTGTCTGTCTTCCCCTGCTAGAATTTAGGCTCCATGAGAGAAAGACTTTAAATTCATTGATGTGTTCCCAAGTGCCTAGAACAGTGCCTAGCATACGATATACACTGGAATATTTGTTGAACAAGGAAATAGTGTGGCTCATCCGTGAGTGTTATATCTGCGATTAAAATTGTGAGATTCACATTTAATTATTATTTCTGTTCTGAGATTATATTGCATGTAGATTCTAACTTTACCTTTAAGAAAAACTACCTAGACTTGCTCATTTTGTGTTATCATGCAAATTAGAATTGTAAGCATATTAAAGACTTCCTATCATTTGAAATTGACTTCCCTGGTAGCTCAGAGGTTAAAGCGGCTGCCCGCAGTGTGGGAGACCTGGGTTCAATCTCTGGGTCGGGAAGATCCCCTGGAGAAGGAAATGGCAACCCACTCCAGTATTCTTGCCTGGAGAATCCCATGGACGGAAGAGCCTGGTGGGCTACAGTCCACAGTGTCACAAAGAATCGGACAGTCATTTGAAATTAGCCATCCTCAGAATGTGGTTTAGAGGAGTAAAGATTGTAGAAGATAGAGTAGAATATAAAGGTCATGCATACTGGAGTTAAGGGACCACATTGCACAGATATGGCGTCCGGCTGTAATACAGACAGCCACAGTGTTGCTTCCTTCTTTTAACTTTGTGGAATAAACTCCTATTATTAGCATCCAGGGATGTGTTTCAGACTTTGACCTCCATGTGACATATGACACTGAGAACCACTCTCTTCTTGCAAGTCCCTTCCCTGGCTTGACTGGAACACTGCTTCTGGTCCTCACCCTGCCTTTCTGGTCATACCGGTCCGACTTCCTTACTCGCCTTTTGGGACTTAGCTTTTTTCCCCTTGAGTGTCCCTGTTGGCCAAGCTTCTGCCCTATTCACCTGCACACAGTCCTCAGGATGCTTTTCATTCCTGTCTTTCCAGTCGGTGTACTAATTAAAGACTAAGTTTTGACCTGTATGGTAGATCTGCTTTTCTGACTGAGTCCTGACTGTCTCCTAGATGTCTGTAATTCCACATGCCCTAAATGAAAGTCATCTTTTCTGCAGACTTGTTCCTTCTGACCTTCTTTATTAGGGCACGGCACCATGCAGTGCCCAGATTGGAACTCTTGTACTTTCTTCGTTGAAGCTTGGGTATATTGATTTTTTGTGTGGTCTTTTTGTCCTGCTATATGCCTTCTGACATATAATACTGTTTGAAAGAAATTATTTTTTTTAATGTCAGCTATCACTAACACGTTTCTAGAAGATCAACATTTCTTGGAGTGGAATATAGCAAAACTAAATATGTTTATCAACATTTTATTAATGCAAGATTTAAAAGATTGCTTTCAGGATTTGTAATTTCTTGAAGTTCAGATTTATCTATCAGCAATTTTGAAGAAAAACTGTGTGGTGCTGTTGTATTAACTTACTATATTTTTAGGAAATAGTTTTACTTTTGAACTAACTATTATTAGGTGCTTAGGAGGTAAAATCCATTGTTCTAAAATTCTGAATCTCTTAATAGGTCTTCCTGCTGCTGCTACTTTCTGTGATTACCATGTGGGCTGTTGGATACATATTGGACATCGATTCAGATTCTTGGCTTTTAAAAGGATTTCTTTTAATAATATTGTTTTTTCTGATGTCTTTGTTTCCAAGGTGTGTATTAGTCTTTGCAAAGCTGGTTATTGCATTTCCAATATGAGTACTCTTTTTTTTTTTTTTTTTTTACTGTTATTAGCTGGAGCCACAGATTTTTATTGAGCTATGAATGTTACTTATCACATAGAATGATCCTCAAGGTGGGAGGGCAGGGCTTTGGTGGTGTATGATTTGTCTGAAAGCACATCGGTCAATCCAATAATTTAATTACATTGACAATTGGTAGAAAATAAATATCCTAGCTCACTTTTTTTTTCCTGGGTCACTTTTTGAATTGTTAATGAATAATGGGAAGATTTTTGTAACTATTTTGCATCTTGAAGTATTTTTGCCCATTTTTCAGAAATTGTTTTTTTCTATTCTAAATCTAAATTCATTTTAAACTAGTTTTCAGCTCATAATGTTTTTTAGGTAAGAAACAACCTAAGTAAATCATAGGAAGTTATAAAATAGTAACTGTGGTATAGTTCTATTTTTAATAAAATATTCATGCATTATATATACAGGGAAGGGAGAGAATCCTTTTAGATGTGTATAAGAGACAGGTATATATATACAATTTACATATATACATATATACATTTTATATATGTGTGTATTTATACACATACATATATATATATACACACACACATATATATACATATATATATGTAGTTGCTAGTTAAGAGTCAGATTGCCTGGGTTCAAGTCACGCTTTACCACATGACAGTCTGACCTTGAGCAAGTTGGTTTACCTCTCTGTGCCTCGATTTCTTCATCTCTAAGATGAGGATGATGTTCATGACAATGCGTGCCTTGTGGTTAGTACAAACATAACGGTTAAAACCATGACCGATGCCCAGTACTCAGTAATCGGTTCCCAGCACTGCTTTTCGTCTCCCTGTCCCAGAAGAGCGGCATCCAGTTTCTACAGGAGTGATAGGTCCCATCCTCGGATCACTGCCCCCCGCTGTTCCCGCTGCCCCTCCCGCCCCACACCCAGCGCCCTCCCAGGCCCTCCCTGCCCTGCCCCTGCTCGCGCCCGCGCCTCCACGGCTCCGTAGGCCAGGCCGCCTCACTGATCTCCTGACTCCATCCAGCTCTTACCCCGCTGTAGTCCTCCTCACTCAGCAGTCAAGGGTGGGCTTTAAAAAAGCAAACCAGTCTCTGTCTTCTCTCCCTGCTTAAAGCCCCCCCGTGGCTTCTCCTTGTCCTCAGAATGACGGCCAGACTCCTGGCCAGTGAGGTGCTATGTAAGCACCCCTTCCCCTCTGGCATTATCTCTTCCTTCCACTGCCCTGCAGCCTTCTTTCTGTTTCTAGAACATATGAGGCTCATACCCACTTGGGGCCTTGGCTCTTGCTTGTGTGTCTGTCTGTACCGCGTTGTTACGTAGCGGGAGACGTCTCAGGCACCTCAGTTCCCAGCATCCCCTCCTCAGCCAAGCCATGTCTGACTGGCTCTGCTGTGTCCTCCCCTTGTGTTTGCTTCATGGCACTTCATTACTGCCTCCTGGAATGTAAGGCCCATACAAGCAGGACACGTGTCTCTCCTGTCAAGCGTTTCAGTCACTGAAGGAAAGGAACATGCAACGATGATGATCTGTAAGAGAGAATCTAAAAGAAAGTGCACGTTGCTGTCTTCAGGGTGTGATTATGAGTGTTCCCATGTCCTTTGTCTGCTTACCAGCATTTCGTGGAATAAGCATGAGTTGCTTTTGTTATTTAAAAAAAAAAAGCATTAGTGGAATATTACCACTTAGTCATTCAAGAGCAGGACAGTAGGCTGGAAATGAACTTAAAAGCTCAAATTTCTGAAAAATAGTAAAATGCCTGAAATTGCCTGCTATGCAGAAAATTTGTAAGTTAGAGATATTCATTCATTTTCCACTGATTGGATTGACTTGATTTTCAAATAAATTTTAAGCCAAATTGCAATCACTTTTTCTTTTTTCCAGAGAGAAAGCAGAGGCTGGCACAATATCTACTCACCTAGGATAGGGGCATTTGAGGTTTTGTTTTAATAGAAACTCATGTTATAAAATATTTATATGGAAACTTTGTGAGTTGAAGGCTTCATATGCTAGGCTTAGCATATGGACACTGTTCAAATGGGACACAAATGCATATGGTAGCTTTGTCCATACTCCAGTCCTCTCCAGTACTCTTGCCTGGAGAATCCCAGGGACGGGGGAGACTGGAGGGCTGCCGTCTATGGGGTCGCACAGAGTCGAACACGACTGAAGCGACTTAGCAGCAGCAGCAGCAGCAGCAGCTTTGTCTATTCTACTTTTATTTCTTCCACTCTCCAGAGTCCCAATTTCACGGGGTAAGCAGCTATAAACTTCCACTATTACTAGGCTCCACAGGAGGTTGTTTGTTGATCCAGGCTGCTGTGTGATACCTGTCAGGAATAGATAGGTCGTAGTAGCAGGCTGTTACAAATAAGATAGTTCACTGCAACACTTCATTAGGTCAAACAAATTTTGCTGCAGACAAGCCATGCCATGAAGGTTATGTGGGCTCCAGTTGGCCTATTCTGGCAACATATTGGGGGCCTGAGGTTTGGGATCTTTACTTGTTGCCAAGTGTTATTTCATCATAGTTGTGCTTAGGATCTTGATAACTTTTTAAAAACCCTTTAATATGTGTGTTCAATCATTGTTGTTTTATGATATAAATTTTTAAATAGATCTAGGTAAACTATATTCATGCATGATTTACTGTATTGAGTAATGTAAAAGATTTTTTTTTCTTTTGAAACGATAATAGTATACATTTGAGTAAGTTTTATGTGGACTTCCATGTTGCTTGTGCTCCAAGCAAGATGGCTGGGGTTTGATGACGAGAGCCACCGATAACCTGTATGTATCTTTTTATGTTGCGTGTCTGCTTCACAAGCTGATTGTAGGATAAAAATGCTCAAGGTTGTGTGCATCTGTGTGTTTCAAAAATACACTGCTATCTTTGCATTTAGCTTGTTAAATGTGAAGATGACTCTCCAGGGATTTAAATTTTTGCATTTTGGAAATATAATGTGTATTTGAAAATACAACATGCCAAAAATACAAATATGTGTTTCAATAGAAATGAAAAAGATTAATTGAAAATATAATGTTATTGGGAGTGAAATAACATGTAAGTTCATTACAGGAACTAGAACATTCACTTTTTGAGAGTCCCAGTGTTTCAGTTTTCTTATACGTACAATGAAGCGATGCTGGTGCCTAGCTCTTACCACATGGAAGGTGGCACGTAGCACTTGGTGAAAGCTGCTGCTGTTATCTGAGGTCTTCTTTATTTTCACTGTTATTATTATTTAAGGGAATTTAGAACTAAGATGAATATGATTCATACTTACTTTCACTAACACCTTGTTTATACTTTTTTTCTTTTAGGTTCTTGCTCGGGTACAAGAGCCTTATATACTTACCAACAGTCTTTCTGCTGAGTTCCATTTTTTGGATGTTTATGACTTGGTTCATCTTATTCTTTCCTGATATCCTTCAAGTTTACATTTAAACGCATATCTCATTTAGCTTTTAAAAATGGCTACTCTAGATACTAGATGAGATCCAGGGAATGCACATCAAATTTATATTAGTTTAATGGTCCTGATTGATGGTGTTTAATGTTGGAAATCTACTGAATTTTGGACATGATCTCAGGGTACACTATGGAAACAGCAGGTGTTTAGTATTAATTACACATAGGAAGGAAATAGTTTAATAATATATTAAACCAGTGAATGAACTGTGAATTATTTAGATCCATAAAAATTACTTTATTGCCTTGAGGTTCTCTTTAAGGTCAGATGGTTCTTTTAACTTGGTCAGCAGTTATAGTTGATTGATAAATCTGGATACCAAGATTACCTGTATAGATGGAATACTGAAGGAAATGTGTCCTCCTCAGCAGTGGTCAGTGCAGTGTTACTATCCAAGGCAGTGATTTTCAGTGCACAGTAAAAATAAATTTGCATTGCCACCCAAAATATATGTGAGACAAAAGCTCATCCTAATTTGTGCTTTACTCTAACATTTTTGTTTTTTATTCTATTTCCTTTTTAAAAAATGCAAGTCATAGGCCACTTAAATCTTTCATGACCTACTAATGGATGGCAACTCGTAGTTTAAAAAAACAACTCATCCAAGGGATTGGTTTATCACTTGAGGAGCAGGGCCCAGGCCAAATCCAGTCACCTGAAAGTGAGGATAGGGGTTACTTCTTAGTTTATAGCTATTTATAGCTCCCATTAGGAAGGATGCATTTTCTCCAGTTTTCAGAGTTCCCACCTCTTTCCAGGCTCCTTCTCTCCCTCAAAGGGCCCTTTTGAAACCATTAAAAGCCTTGCTTTCCTTACAGGGCAGGAGAAGGGATGTGGTGGATAGACATGTACCTTTAAGCACATTCCTTTAACTTCTGTTATTTCTCTTTCTGGGAATGATACACTTGAAGAAAGAATACTGCTTATAAGAGAGAGGCGTTCACTCAGTGTATTGTTTCATCGGAATAAATGTAAAGTGAGAGAGGCATGTGAATTCTGAGTGCGTTTATCACCCTTCATTATAACATGTTTTTACTTTAGTGATGCTCTTTATTTCTGAGCGTTATCTCTAGTACTTTTCAGATTCCTTTAAATAAATGGTACAGTATACCATGGGGGTCATTTTGACTTTTCAAAATATTTTGTTGCATTAACTTTCATCTCAATTATTGATTTGAGGGCAGCTTTTTAAGCACTGGCCTTATGACCACCACTTAATAAAGGCTTGGGTGATATTATGTGATACAAAAATACTTTATCACTTATAGAAGTCCCAAGGCTAGTAAATGTTTTGGTAATTGACGTAGTACTGAAAGGGCTGGCTGATATTTTTATTTACCAATTCATACACAGTGGAGTAAACATAGTTTAAAAATTGTGTTTCTTGGTGACTTTTTAAAATGTGGGTAACTCATGCTCTTTTAGATTTTGCACCAAAAAAGTGTGGTAGTTCTTACATTGAATTATTTTAAATTTGCAGTGTCAATATTAACAAAACTGTTACTCCACCATAGTTTGAAAACCTCAATTACAGAAGTATTTAGTTAGTATTCAGCTGAGTTTACTGCCGTTCAATATTTGTGAAGATGTCATAACATGAGAAGGACTGATTTGATTTCCATAGCTGGACAGAATCTTAAAAGATGTTGGAGTTGACAGGAAGGTATTTTACTGACATGTACAGCATGAAGCCAGTTCTAATAAGCTCCCAGGCTGCTGCTGGTGGGTCCAGGTCAGTCAGTAGGTGGCGCCATCAGATCAGTGTTTTCCAAGCTGAGTGCTAAATGTTATCTGAACTGCCTTGGGTGTGCACGGAGGTGCTGCCCTGGACAGACCCATCCTGAGGGTGTAGACTAGTGGTGTTGCCGTGTCTGGATTGCATGGGGCCTCCACTCCCACAGCCGCTTTGCCCATCATGGGAAGAGGGCCTGGGAACATTGTGGAAGGAATGTGGTCTTTGGAATCAGACAGAATGAATTGGAGTTCTGGCTTTTTTTTTCTTACTAGTTATTATGTGAAGTAAAGTGAAAGTTGTTCAGTTTGTCCGACTCTTTGGGATCCCATAGACTGTAGCCCACCAGGCTCCTCTGTCCATGAAATTCTCCAGGCCAGAATACTGGAATACAGTGTTGCCATTCCCTTCTCCAGGGGATCTTCCCAACTCAGGGATCAAACCCAGGTCTCCCACACTGCAGGCGGATTCTTTACCTGCTGAGCCACGGTACCATTGGGCAAATACTTTCACTGAATATCAGTTTTCCTGTAAGTTAGGGCTAACAGTACCAAGTTCATCAGGTGCCTGCAAGTATTACTATGTTAGGATGTCTGTAAAATGCTGACCATAGTCCCCATTCTGTAAATAATACCTGTTATTTTATTATCATCAGTTACTCTTATGAACAAAATCTGTGTGGAAGGTTATGTGTTGGAATTTAAGAGCAGCTCTAGGTTAGCTCTTGAGATGAACACTTTCTTTTAGTGCCTTTTGTGTGTACAGCAAGTGATATGTGGCTTTTATGAGGCAGGTTTGAGAGAAGGCGAGAAGGCCTTACTGATGAGTTTGGAAGTAAGATTAAGATTCAACAAAGAGATGGTGAACCACTGAACGTGACGTTTGGGATTCCAGCTATGGCTGAGTTAAGTTTAAGAGGAATAAATATGTGAAGTTCTAATACTGAGTTTCAGACAATCAGCGTGATACAAGTACACATCATGGTGAGAGTGACACAGCTTCAGTTCAAATGAAGAAGAACCAGGAGCTTTGACCAGAAGCCTGGTATGTGTAGTGATGGGGCTTTCAAGGAAACCAGTGTCTTGTCTAGTAGTATTAGGATGTGAGTGTCCAGGCAAAAGACATCAGCATCTCACTGTCTACTGCACTGGTCAGGACACACCTGAGATGTGTTTGCTCTGTTTCAAATTCTGTTCTTTCGAAAAGAGACAGTGGCGAACAGAGGAACATATGCAGGAAAGCGTGTTGTACGAGCAATGATATTGCTGCTTATCCTGGAGGTGTAAGCTCTGCCTTCCAATTTCAAGTGCCTGAAAGTCTGTCATCTGGAGGACAGTGCATTGTACAGAATGAGCACTCAATAAAAATGTTGGAAGCAGCTCCTGTAGCATCTGCCTATAGGGCAACTATAGTGTAGATCTACAGTGTAGTTCTTTACAGTGTAAAGAACGAAAACCAGTTAATCCAAATTATAAAATGGCAGATCTCAGATCCATGTTGAGAAATATTTTAGCTGCAAAAGGGTCACAGGCTAACCGGGGAGGTTAAATTGTCTTCTACAGATAACTATAATCCAGGGCTGAGTGCCACAGAATTAACATTTTTGGGTTCAGGGAAGGGAGAGAATCCTTTTCCACAGGGAAAGACCTCAAGTGGAAGGAAGGCTATTAGTTAGGTCTTGAAGACTGTTAGGACTTGGACATCCTAAAAGTGTGATTTTAGAAGTAGATGGGTAAAGTGGGGAACACTTGAGAGCAGTGAACCATAACAACGCAAGGGCATGGGAACAAGGAATGCTTGGCTTTTATGTGAGGGAATATAGTGAAGGAATCCGTTCATTTGGAAGGAGAGAATCCATCAATTTCTGCAGGACTTGTTTTAAAGATTATTCAGAACAGGAGCCCCAAATTTGTTCCACTCAGTACGGGAGATTATCCTGTGATTCAGTTGGAGGTTTTTGAGACTGTGTCATTTATGTTGATCAGGATTTTAGGGGAATGCAATTTCAGTTTCACACAGCTTATTATTATTATTATTTTTGGATCCTGTGTCTTTCATAAAGCCAGGCCCATCTGCAGATAAACCAACAATATCCATTCCTGCCTACCAGAACCAGATGTGGTTCTGCTGGTTTTTTGTGGATAAGAGCAGTGCTTCTCAAACTATAATGTGCGTGTGCATCCCCTAGGGATCTTGGTAAATTCCAGAGTCTGCTTCTGCAGGTCTGGGGTGAGGTCTGGAGCTCTACCCTTCTAATAAGCTCCCAGGTAAAGCCATGGCTGTGGGTCCACGGAGCACACTTTGAATAGCAAGAGTTTAGAGTTTGTTCTATGGCTACATTTTTCCACTCTGAAGTTTAGCGCCAGACAGCTTGGCAACACCTCCTAAGGTAGATACAGTTACTGTGTCAATATAATGATTTTAATTGGACAAGGAGAACTGGTTTACTGCTGACTTATTGGTTCATTATTGCACATTCATTTGTCCTTCCCTGGAGCAAAATTTTCCTTTTTGATACAAAGGATTTGAACCACTTTAAAAGCACTTCAAAGTGGGTAATGTCTATCTCTGAAACACTTTATCTTAACTTATCCATAATATCTGCCTTTCCAAATAGTATCTAATTCGTAACCACTTTGCAAGGAGAGCAGTTTCTTTGTTTCTGAATTAACTCAGCCTAATGCAACTATAAGAATTATGTTATTAAACTTCCATGTAAGAAATGTTTGCTAGCATTAATCTAATGTATAGGGAAATATTTTTAATTAGAATCTCTGAATTCAGTGATTTGTTTCTTTGAATAGTTTTGTTAAAATTTATTAGGTGATCAGAAAATACTATTTTAGATGCACACAGGAGAGGCACAATTACATCATTAGATGTTAATTTGTTTGAATCTGGAAGGGTTTTCAGTATTTAGGAGGTTCTTCATATACCGCAACTATTCCTCTCAGTCTTTTATATGAGTTTCAGCTAATGAGAAGAGAGAATTATTAGCCAACTATGAGCAAATTCCTCTAGGAGTAGAACATAGGGTGGGACCAGGCTTTAGGATTAGTCTACGTAGTGGTGTGTGTATGTAGGAAAGGCAAGGGTAGAGTGCAGAGTAAAGACTCTTAAGCACCAGTGATGAAATGTGCCTACATCATCATTAGGCTGTTCTTACCAGAAGTCTGATATGTTCCTTAACTTGGCTTTCACATGTAGCAGGCACCCCTCTGTATTTCGTTTTCATTATCAGCATAGTAGCCTTCCTCTATTTTTTCTACAAGACTTGGACAACTGATCCAGGGTTCACTAAGGCTTCAGAAGAAGAAAAGAAAATGGTGAGCTTTCTCTGTAATGTTACTGATTTGTTTTATAGAAGGGCGTGGTAAACTATGTTGGTTTTTATTGTGACTGCATCTCTAGTGCCTGGCAGCTAATCAGTCTGTTAGTCGCTTCAGTCGTGACAAACTCTTTATGAGCCCATGGACTGTCGCCCGCCAGGCTCCTCTGCCCATGGAATTCTCCAGGCAAGAATACTGGAGTGAATTCCCATTCCCTTCCACAGGGGATCTTCCCAACCCGAGGATCGAACCTGAGTCTCCTCATTATAGCAGAATTCTTTACCATCCGAGCCCTAGGGAAGCCTGGCACATAATAGGTGCAGCAAAGGCAATGGCACCCCACTCCAGGACTCTTGCCTGGAAAATCCCATGGACGGAGGAGCCTGGTAGGCTGCAGTCCATGGGGTCGCTAAGAGTCTGACACAACTGAGCGACTTCACTTTCACTTTTCACTTTCATGCATTGGAGAAGGAAATGGCAACCCACTCCAGTGTTCTTGCCTGGAGAATCCCAGGGACAGGGGAGCCTGGTGGGCTGCCGTCTCTGGGGTCACACAGAGTCAGACACGACTGAAGCAACTTAGCAGCAGCAGCAGCAAATGTGGAATAATTAAATCAGCAAACGGATTTCTTCACTGTCATTTATTTATATGAAAGTTTAAAAAAATGTTTTTATTTTCCATTACAGTAATATACCACCAAGACTTTTTCAGGTATAATTTCTGTCAGTAGATATGAGCTCCTGCTTCTTTATAATAATACTTATGTAATGATCATACAGCTTAAATTCCCTTATGAAATATATAGAGACTATCTAGGACGAGGCCACAGGGAGTCCTTCTACTTACTGGCTGAGAAGAAAGGTTCTTGTCCTCAGACTGAAATTGTCAGGAGTCACGGTGTGTCTCCCATTGCTCGTGAGTGTTAGAAGTTGGGGAGATTGTTATTTTCTCTGTTATCTAAAGCCAGTATTCCTGAAAGCCTGCCTTTGGAACTTATAACCATCAATTCTGATGTATAGGTGGTTTTTGTTCCTTTTTTATGAGTGTATAATGTATGTGTTTATTTTTCTCTAGCATATTATAACTGAGAGATCATTACCATTCATGGAATATAGGGAGGCAGTGCAATTTTTGTGCATTCTAATTTATTGACTGTGGTTGAAAATGCAGCCTTGAAAAGTCACATATTTCAGGCACAGAATGATGGTGGCAGGTCTTCTAAATTGCTTTTCTAGCTTTTGCAGTTTGGAGAGAGAACTGTAAGAATGGTATATAACCATGCATCATCCATTTCCCCAGTAAAAAGCAAACCTAAGGTCAAACTTAATGTCTTTCAGAGTATCATCACCCTTGCAGAGACCGGCTGTCTGGACTTCAGAACATTTTGTACATCCTGTCTTGTGAGTGAATCTTTTCCTCTATAATTCTTTTCCCATAGTAAAAGCAAATTCTTTGTTACAATGCTCATGTATGCATTTTTCACATCTTCTGGCATATTTACACACCTTTCTTTTTACCAGGTATAAAATTGTTCTTTTTTAATTTCGCATTGCTGTCAGAACAATTTTCTGCCTTGAACATATGAGAGAATGATGTTTATAATCTTTTGAAGTTGCCTATGGTTGAATCTCTTTATGTGTTTGGTTTGCTTTTTCCTGCCATGAAGCATATGTTAGAACTAACTTGGAGTCTCAGGATCATGGTGACCCTAGAAACCACCTAGTGAAACCTTTGATTTAGCAACTGAGGATTCATGGCCTAAAGAGAGGAAGTAACTTTCCCCAAATTACTGACAGAGCCAGAAATGTAACTCGTGTTCACTGTTTCTTCGGCCGATACTCATCCTGATGTGTGGTGCTGCCTCATTTCCCCTTCATCAGTGTCAGTATGCTCTGGACGCCAAATCCCCCTTATTGATGGCCTAATTAAAGTAGACACCTGGAAGTCAGAGGAACAAGGCCTTCCAGAGCCTAAGTGAATTGATGATCAATATAGGATTATTTGTGCCAGTGTGTCTTTATAATTTAGAAATAAGATTTTGCTTTTGATTTGTTACCACTTTGGGATTCTGATACCTGCTTTTTGCTCTCTTAATTGTTGCCTTAGATAAGGAAGCCATTAAGATCACTCCATTGCCCCGTGTGCAACTCCTGTGTGGCTCGGTACGATCAACACTGCCTGTGGACTGGACGGTGCATAGGTGAGAGTGTCAGGTTTCCATCTGAAGTTCAGCTCTCTCTTCATTAATGCGTGTGACTCTAAGCATCTGTAGCTTTTGTCAGAGGATCAGCTCTGTGGTCTTAATACTTTCGGAACACTGATTGTTGAGGTTGATAATAATTTTAAAGCACCTTTATAGATAGTATCCTATTTTATCATGAGAGGTTAGTATTGCTATCTTCATTTGAGAGTTGGAGAAAATACAAAAGGTCAAATTATTTGCTTGAGTTCACTTTAGTAGTATCAGTTTTCCACTCCAGATAGCATGTTTTTTCCATAATTTGTATCTTATCCCTTTTATTCACCTTTTCTCCTTGCCTCCCAGGCTCAGGTAGGCACCAGAGCCAGAGATGGCAGAGGTCTGGGGTCTGCCTTCCCTGGGAGTATTCATTGTCCTGATCTGCAGCCCTGGGTTTCCTCTGAGCCATCACAGTAAAAGGCAGGGCTTTATTATGAGGAACTTCAGAGTCTCATGAGTCTTCAAGGGGAGGCTATGCTTGTAGAATCTTGATGAACAAAAGACACCTTTCTGTGGTGCATTTTGATGTTCTCTACTATCGGGAAGATCCCCTGGAGAAGAAAATGGCAGCCTACTCCAGTATTCTTACCTGGAGAATCCCATGGACAGAGCCTGGTGGGGTGCAGTCTATGGGGTCACAAAGAGTCAGACATGACTGAATGACTTAACACTTCTGTGAGCTTCTGTGTCTGCAGTACAGGTGAAGAGATCATTCCTGTGTTCCCAGGCTTTGTGGACCCCGTCCCACCATAGGGATGAGATGAATGGCATTAATGACAGGCAACTTTGAATGGCAGTGGGAAAACAATAGTATAAGCCCACATATTTTTATCACACTGCGTTTGCATAGTATTTTCATTTGCATCATCCTCTTTGGTTGCCACAGGCTTGTGAAGTAGACAGAAGAGATATTTTCCTCATGTTATGAGAACACTGAATCAGAAGTTAAATGACCTACCTGTAGTCACACAACTTGTCATTTGTAGATCAGGGTCTCCTGATTAAAGGGTGTTGTTCCTTCTGCTGGGCTTTGGGAAGCTGGGAACATGACGGTGGCTAAGGAGCTTCGTGTCATTAGCGCCAAAATGCGGCCGTTTCCAGTATGGGGAGGGGCAGCACGTGCAGCAGTGGGGCTTGGACACCTGGCATCCTCGCCCTTTCCCTGCTTCTGTAGACCTGTCTCAGGTACCGCAGGTTGCCCCTCTTCTGCTGTATCCAGCTCCTTGCAAGGTATCTGTTGCCCCTGTTTGTTTTCTGGGTTCCCCTGATTGAGTCAGTTCTTGATGTCCAGAAGTCATACTTGTATAAACTCATTCCGTGGAAGGAAGGAAGAGACGGTATGATTTGCCCACTCATCTCCCTCCAGCACTGTAGAGGCCATCCTAGGGCTGTGTAGGATTTACTTAGTAAGCTTTTTTTCTCCAAAAAAAGTGTCTTCTTTTAGTAAGTAATGAATAAATATTAGTTCAGTTGATGTGGACATTTGAGCAGGGCATATCAAAGCTGTTTGGTTTGGGTTTAATGGCATTTAAAAGCAAAACAACAGCTTAGTTCTTTTATACTTTAGTGAAAGCTTTTGACAGGAAATTGTTTAATAAGACTTTGTTTGGAAAATCGTTGTAAGAAAGTGTTAAATATGTTGTTTTTCTTTTTTGATGTAGGTTTTGGCAACCATCACTATTACATATTCTTCTTATTTTTCCTTTCCATCGTGTGTGACTGGTTTATATATGAATCTTTCATCTGTAAGTATACATTTTTCTTATAGCAGACTTAACCACACTTGATACACTGTTTCTTGTAAACTCTTTTATATCACATTGTGGCCGGATGACTATAAACCATACCCTAATAAAAGTGAAATGAATGCCCTTAAGACTCTCTCAGCATTGGGAAGCTGTAAGAAATGCTAGGAGAGGTTAGTTGTCAGTAGTTTGAAAGAGATTGAACTCTGAAGTAACCTTGATAAGTTTGAGAAGTGGTCAAAAATAGACTCGTATAAGTGCAGATTTATCCCTCAGTGAGATGAGTAAAAATCAGTTGCTGAAGTACAAAGCAAGGGGAAGTGATAAGTAAATAAAATAGGGGGCAAAAGTTGGTGGTAGAGAGGTTGAGAGAGTGGGATGGAGGTGGTCATAGTACTTAAGGCACAAACTCTGAAAGCTCGTACCATTTGATAAATATCAAGTCAGGACTTAGAACTGATGGGAAAACAGTGACAGTGATTGAAAGGTTGGAAATAATAACTTGGAAGAAAACAGCAGATCACTTATTCTGCTTCTCTGAGAAAGGAAAACAACTTTTCAGTAGCCGTGCAGGAGGTTGTCAGTGGCTGGCGGGGGTAGGGAGACTCATGTAGGGAGTGATGTCCAGCTGTTCCAAGGTGATCGAGTGGGAACAGGGTTGAAACTGAAGCAAGGAGGATTTTGGTTAGCTCTTGAGAATTGCATGCCTGTGCTTTTCAGACCTAGGAATAGGCTACCGAACTGGAAAAACTTACAGAGCTTATAGTTTATTTTGATTTTATTGGTTTAACTGTTTATCATTTATTTATTCTGAAGGTTTTAGGAACATTTGGTTCTAGAGGCAGAGGCTTTACTGCTGATCTATTTCCATGCACACTCCTGTTACATTCATGCTCAAGTCTTGGATTTTGCCAGTAGAATACAAGTCTATTGCTTGAGCTAAAATGTGGAATGATTCTAGCAGATGTGGAAAATTTATTCCTACATTTTTTTCTTTTCCTCTTTAGCATCCCAAGTCCCACCACTTCTTACTCCCCCCACCCCACTCACCAGCCGGCTTTCTCTAGGTTAAATTTTGTTTCGTTTTTGAAAGGTAATTTTTCCCATGCTGTCCGCAGCCTCTCGAATCTCCTTCCAAAAACATCCAAGATTACAGGTTGTTGGTTGTTGTTCAGTTGCTCAGTCGTGTCAGTTGTTTGCGACCCTATGAACTGCAGCACACCTGGCTTCCCTGTGCTTCACTATCTCCCAGAGTTTGCTCAAATTCATGTCTGTTGAGTCAGTGATGTCATCTAAGGATCTGATCCTCTGCAACCCCCTTATCCTTTTCCCTTCAGTCTTTCCCAGCATCAGGGTCTTTTCCAATGACCCAGGGTCTTTTCAGTTCTTCACATCATGTGGCCAGAGTATTGGCGCTTCCTCTTCAGCATCAGTCCTTCTAATGAATATGCAGGTTGATTTCCTTTAGGATGGACCAGTTTGATCTGCTTGCAGTCCAAAGGACTCTCAGTTCAGTTCAGTTCAGTCGCTCAGTCATGTCCGACTCTTACTGAGCGACTGAACTGAACTGAGAGTCCTTTTGTTTTGTTTAGAGATTGTTAATTGATATTCATGAAATGGTCTGTTTTTAGCCCTGCCATAGGCATGGAGAGGACCTCAGTTACCTTGACAGCCCTGTTTCTACCAGACACCTTTGGTGTCTCTGACCACTCGGGAATGCTTTTGGAGCTTAGCGTAACTGCCACCATCTCAAATGGAGCTGAGTCAGAAGGTTGTGATCCCTGATCTCAGTTCTTGTCAAAGACCATCAGTAATCCTGAGCACTGAAATTTTAAAACTGCTTAGATTATTATGTCCTGTGGTATAAAAAAATTAAAGATTTTTTTTTCTTAATGCTTCTTTCTATTGAAAGAGCTGCCCTTTTAAAGGCCTGAATATAAAGCATATTCCTGGAAAACCTTTTGAAGCTGGGCCCCTGGACCAGCTTGTCCCTTGGACTTGATCCTCAGGGAGAGGAGCCAGATTTTACGCCACTCTTGTCTCTCCACACTCTCTCTTGTCACTAAAAATAGTCACCTTTGTGCGGTAGCTGTGTCCAGCATAAGACTGTATTGATAAGGACAGAAGTAATTTTCCATCACATTCATTCTTTCCAAGTTGCTTTCTTATTACATGCATTTGGTTCTTCCCTCCTCTTTGTCTTTATTCTCTGGCTCCAAAGCAATTTTTGTATTATGTTTTTTGTTTCTTAGAAACAGTCCCACCTTTCATTCACTAACAACTGTGTAGACTAGCTGAACATGTTTTGTTACTTTAATTTATTGTTTTGCTATTTTGTGACAGCCACAGAATTTCTTTACACTGAACAAGAGCATCATGTCCGTTTATCATTACTTCACAGAAGTCAAAAGTGAATTTTCACTCCATTTTTTCTAACAAGGCCTCGTTGTCATCCCACCTTCCTTATTATCAACACTCCTGATGCTAGAACACTGCTGTGCACCCTTCTCCTCGTGGGATCCAGTTCTAGCTACTCTGGCTTTGAGCAGCCTCTGTGCATTTCCCCTTTTGTGAGGTCTGTTTTCAGGGTGGACAGTAAGTCACTCAAAGTGTCAATATCCTACGAGCTACAGGACAAAGATTTTTAAATCATTGTTAGAACATCATAACTGTCAAAGCTATTTAAAGATGAAAATGATTGATCTGGAGCACAAGTTCCCTGTTATTAGCCAGTGGCCACCTGACAAAAATGTATTATTAGTGCACATTCAAGTGTTGTATTGCATAACATAATGTATGTGGCCATTTGCAGCCATATCTTTGATAAATCTGAAATCAGTCCCGTGAAAATTCCTGTTCGAAGTCATGCAGTGTTATCAAAAAAATTCCCAGAAGGGAGCAGTAGACATTCAGAAGCAGAAAGAAAGTAGGTATTCTTTCCCACTCAGCTGCTGTTGGAAATTATATATATATATATTTTGTCGTATCAGGTGTGTATGTGGAATGCATCTTTGTTTGCTGTCCTAATGAGCAGCTTTAAAGAGAGTGTAATTTGCCTTAAATTTTTTTTTACCTTGATTGTTGCTCTGTGATGACTGCCCTTAGAATGCTTCTGGCATATATTCATGAAAGATTGTTGGAAATCAAATGGGACTCCGGGAAAAAAAAAAAATTTTTCAGGACTAAAATGGTCAGACAGTTGATAGTTAAGTCATGGCTTCATTTCCTTTCTGTCCCAGGAGCTCTTAAATGCTGCTTTGGGAAAATGTCTGAAATTACTTGTCGAATTGTCAGAGGCATTTATAAAACCTCAAGGTGCACATCTATACAATTCTTATTTCCTTGTCCTTTATGAATGCTCATGATGCCTGTTTGATGTCACTGATTTTTTGATTGGGCTTCCCTGGTGGCTCAGTTGGTAGAGAATTCGCCTGCAATATGGGAGACCTGGGTTCGATCCCTGGGTTGGGAAGATCCCCTGGAGTAGGAAATGCAGCCCACTCCAGTATTCTTGCCTGGAGAATCCCATGGACAGAGGAGCCTGGCAGGCTACAGTCCATGGGGTTGCAGAGTCCGACATGACTGAGTGACTTTCACTTTTACTACCTGGAAGGTCTGTTCCTTTTTTTCTGCCTATTCCTGCCTGTGTTCTCCCTGCTGATGTTCTTGGCTTCCCGGATTAGGGGGTCAGTATCATGAAGACCTCACTTTTGACTGACATATGAATAGATATTCCTGCAGAGAAACTGAGCTGCAACCATATGAATGTTGTTCATTTTTTTCCTTAGGGGTGTCTGACTCATGAGTTCTCTCACCTGGCTTTTCTCCCTCTGCGGGATTAATTATGGTCCCATTGCACAAGTACAGTCAGTAACTGCCTGCTATAGGTTGTGTTACAGTGATACCCAGGTGCTTATAGGAGTTCTTGTGTCCTCAACAATAGCCTGTTGGGCTGAGCCCTTAATAAGAATTTATGTTCAATTCTGTAATAGACCCTTGTCTTTCTGTAACACGGATAAGATAGAGAATTTTCTCAGACAAATATTTATTGAATATATAATCATTCTCAGTTATCAAATCCTTGAATAACTAACTTCTGACCAGTCTATTTTATGCTGAATATGCTTTTAGTGATGGTTTTATAAAGGTTTTGGCTTTTATTCCTTCACTGCCAACTACCAATGCAGTATTGTCATAGCCTTAACAATACCATTAAAAAAAAAAAAATCTTTGTTGAGCTGACATTTATTTGGAAGATAAAGTCTGTAAGTTGAGTTCTGATCTGTGCTATTATGTGTTACTTTCTCTTCTCCCTAAATAGAACTGCAGCGATTTTTTATCTTCTTGAAGAATGACCACTAGCTTGTTACCTTTTAAAATAATGGATCCCTCTTTTGTGAATTCACAGATTGGTCAAATCATTGTACCACAACATTCAAAGAAGATGGACTGTGGACCTACCTCAATCAGGCTGTGACCTGCTCCCCTTGGGTCATGTATATCTTCGTGTTAGCAAGTTTTCATTTCTCGTGGTCAGCGTTTTTATTAGTAAATCAACTTTTTCAGGTATTTATTTATTTTCTTATAGTGCATATACAGTAACGTGTAGTGAGGTAGAAGGACTTCCATTTCAAATCAGAAGACTTAGATTTGAGTTCTACCTCTGTCACTTACTCTGTGGGTCTGGGCATGTCATTTGACCCCTGAATTGCAGTTTCCTGTAAAATGGGCGTGGGACGTGGGGTGGGTAGTAATTGCTGTCAACTCTAACAGAATGGTTTAAACGTTAGAGTAATAAGGTGTTAGTATAATCAAAAGAGTTATCTAAGCTGACCTCTTAAGGTCAGGGAGGTGAATTGAACTGCTCAAGATCACCCACTGAATGGCAAAAATCAGAACTGGTAACTTAGGTCTTCTGACAATTCCATTCAAGGGCCTTTTCCGTCATATAATTAAACTATATGGTGTGTAAAAGCATGGTATTAACTATAAAGCATTGGGCAGACGTGAGATGATTATGTTTCCTCCCTTTTCCTAGCCCTGTTTGTTATCCTTATTATTATGTGGTACTTAAGGGCATGGAAGTGGATAAGAAATGAAAGATGCATCGCTGACCAATGGACATACGCTTGCAGAGAAGGTCATGACCATAGAAAGGTCACGCTCCAGGGCAGTAGCCACCACCTCCAGCTTTCTGCTAAGCTTCTGTTCCTTCCCTGCTGCGTGCCTGCCTTTAAGAGCATAACCTAATTCCCACTGTTGCTATGGCCTCCCTCATGGAGTGGACAGCCATGATCAGTCTGAGCCAATTACTGCCAGACCTCAGATAATTAGAGCATTACTCAACAAAAGCAAAATGTATTCCATTTTTATGAGGAAGTAACCAATTCTGCCATAATAATAAAAAGTAAAGGAAGGAAAAGGGGGGAAATGCTGAAGAAAGGAATTAAGCTGAAAATACTGACTGAATTGAGGTTTCTGAATATCCGTCCTAATCTCCTCTCCGACATCTGTAGACTCGGGCAGTAGGGATGAATATTAGCAGGACTTCCCTGTTGGTCCAGTGGTTAAGACTCCTTGCTTCCACTACATGGGGTGTGGGTTTGATCCCTGGTGTGGGAACTAAGATCCCACGTGCCATGTGGTGTGGCCAAAAAATAATTTAAGAAAAGAATGAATATTAGCATCACTGATTATTAATATTATGATCATTTATAATGCGTGTGTGCACTCAGTCGTGTCCAACTCTTTGTGGCTCCATGGGCTGTGGCCCACCAGGTTCCTCTGTCTTGGAATTTTCTAGGCAGGAATACTGGAGTGGGTTGTCATTTCCTCCTCCAGGGGATCTTCCTGACCTAGGGATCAAACCCTTGTCTCTTGTGTCTCCTGCATTGGCAGATGGATTCTTTACCACTCGCACCACCTAGAAAGCCATAATCATTTATAAGTTTGTTCTAAGAGTCCAGGAAAGAAGAAAGAAAATTAGAACTGATGTCTCAAATCCTAGGTTCTGCCTCTAACTCCACCTCTGACTAAATAAATGTATTAGTCACTCAGTCATGTCCAACTCTTTGTGACCCCATGGACTGCAGCCTGCCAGGCTCCTCTGTCCATGGGTTTCTCCAGGCAAGAATACTGAAGTGGGTTGCCGTGCCTTTCTCCAGCGGATCTTCCCAACCCAGAGATTCAACCTGGGTCTTTTGCATTACAGGCAGATTCTTTAACATCTGAGCCACCAGGGAAGCCCAGCCGTAAGCAAGGCACTCAACATCTCTTAGGCTTAGCTTTCTCATCTGTAAAATGGACACACGACTTTGGCACAGTCTTCATCTCAAATGTTGAGGAGCCCACTGACGGGAAGGCGCTTTGGAATACGTAAAGCATATATAAATAATATATATACATATTAGGTGTTATTAATGCAAATGATTATTTATATATGGTTTACGTATTCCAAAGCACTTTTGTGTCAGTGGCCTCACAAACATTTGAGACGGAGACTGTGCCAAAGTCGTGTGTCCATTTTACGGATGAGAAAGCTAAGCCCAAGAGATGCTGAGTGCCTTGTTTATGGCCATAGGGCTCAGTTAGAGGCGGAACCTAAGACTTGAGACATTAGTTCTAATTTTCTTTCTTCTTTCTGGACTCTTTAAAGAAGTACAAGTACTTGAGGATATAATATCTTTGCTTTTTAAAAGAAAGTTTATTTATACTCTCTAAGGCAGGGAAGTGATCTCAAAGTTTTGGATAGTTTTCAAATAGAATTTAGAGTAAAGTTGTTTTCTTAAAAAACAAAATAGTCCAATTATTTGAAGTCTTTCATTTCCTAAGTGCTCTGGTGAGTCATGGTTTTGACTGTAGCAAGTCAAACTGAGAGTGTAGACTGCTGACAGGGACCATGGACTTTATTCTCATGCTGGCTGAGGTGTCCAGTTCTGTCATTTTCTAAGCTGTGTGGCCTTGGACCAGTCGCTTCACCTCTATTAACCTCTGCACTAGATCATTTTAAACATACTATCGCAAGTCCTTAGACAAGCTGAAGAGGGTGCTGTGATAATCTGTGTTTTACAGATAAGGAACTTGATGTTTGAGTTGTTTGAGAATTGGATGAGATATCTCAGTGAATAGTATTGGTTTTAATGATTCAAGAATTTTTTTAGTTTCTTTAATTCTTACCCTTCCCCAAATTTATGGCTGTCCTTATAAAGGACAATTTTCAAATGTCCTTCACTTCAGATTAACTTTATTTGACCCTTTTCAAAGAGATACTAAGAAGCATATAGAGGCTGAGATAATTGTATTAATACTGACATTATGTTGCTTGACTCATCTGAAATTTGAATGCTGAATGTGTTGAGAATCTAAACACTGCCATAAGCCATGGCCTGAATTGCTAAAGCAATCATTTCACGACTATCAGTCAATGCCCACTGCTTTTCTTGAAGGTTAATAAAAAGCAGACAATCAAAAAAAAAAAAAAAAAGCCCAGATTTACATAGGAAAGTCTGGTTTTGAGCTATCAAGTCCTTTCCCTTACCACGATTCTTGGTTAGAAGCCTTGGTGATGTTGTCTTTGGAGAAGAGCTGATTGTTTATCAGTGTCCCGTGATGCTCTGCCAAGAGTGATGAGCCTCAGTGTGGTGGTGTGGGTTTTTTTTTTTTGCATACCTTCCAATATTCTTTTTCAGATTGCTTTTCTGGGCCTGACCTCCTATGAGAGAACCAGCCTGCTGAAGCAGAGCAAGCACATGAAACAGACTTTGTCCCTCAGGAGGACCCCCTACAAGTAAGTGAGACATGTTTCTCCCTCTGGGTCTATGGAAGGTGCCGGCCTCACCGTCACCACCTGTGGCCCTGCTGCCATCCTCCTGACTGGCTTCCTGATGGAGTTGGACCTCTTCTTTCTTGGAAGCCTCAGTGATAGCAGAAGAGTGGTAAGGTCATGAGCCCCAAGGTGGTAAGAATTTGGGATTTAGTCTACTGGACCGAGCACAAACAGTAAGTGACTTTGAAGTTTTGCCAAGCCGGGGGATCTTTTCAGTCAAGCCACATGGTCACAAGGTTGCATATTGCTGGCATGAAGTCAGTGTGAGATAACTGAGCACGTGGGTGAGAAAGCCAGCCACAGGGCTCTCTGCAGAAAGCGTTAGATTGCGAGCTTTGCCAGGATTTTCAACCTGACTTTCTATCACCAGTAATTCTTTTAGCCCTATGGTTTAATGAGCCCACCCGTGTCAAAGAAAAGCTACTTTTTCAGGTTTGGAATATGTTCTCCCCAGGGCACCGGCTGTATAAAACCCATCCTCTATCAAAAATGAGTGTGTCTGTAGGAAGGCCATCCTCTTATGATGTGAATGATCAGGCTTTGAAGCTTATCTCCCTGTCACATATATCGGGATCTGGAGGCTGGGAGCACTGCAGAGATGACCCAGGGCCCTCCAGGGATTTGAACGCTTACTGCATATCTCATGAGCAGTCTATTTTAAAGCACACTCATGGTACAAGATGAAACTGTTAGGCTGTTAGACAGGGAAATCAGAGCCCGTAATATGACTGTGATGTGTGTTTGGAGAAGAGAAATTGACTTAATTGGGAAGAGGGGGGCCAAAGTGATGGAGAGTAGAGACTGGTGTTAAGCTTGTGTTGATTGCTGGAGACCGGCAGTTGTAATAAGTCCCTTTCTCAGGGATGTAACCAGAAGAATAATTTTTTAGTCCACCGAAGTATGGACCTCTTTGTGATAGAGGTGTAATTTTAAGCTGAGCCTTGAAAGACATGGGGTTGGGGAGAAGGAAGGAAGGGCATTCTAAGCCCTGGAGAAGAGTCTGAATAAAGGGCCAGAGGTGAGCGAGCTGGGGCATAACGAGTAACGGCAGCATCCCCGGAGGAACTAAAGGTAAAGCCTTGGAGCCACTTGGAATCTGGCTTCCAAATGCTGCTCAACCCACAGGTTTGTCTTATTTGTCCTCCCTAAATTACTTTTACTCATAGCCAGCTCTTGAGCTGGGCCCTGTCAATCTCCAGCATGCCTTCCCGCTTCTACCCCATCAGTTCCACGTGGGCAGCCCTCTGCCTGGGAAGCTGCCTTCTGAGCAGCCTTGGAACTCTTTCTGATGGCTCTCACTAACCAGCAGCAGCACACACTCATCCTCACTCACAGATGTGTTCTCATGTAAGATGGGGCACATGCATAAAAATGAATATTCATTTTTATGAATGGTAACTGGAACAGATAGTAGCATTCAGGAATTTAATAGAGGAAAATAAAGATGGTGAAAATATAAACAGTCAGGATGGCTCCAGAGGTGAAGTGGGCCTTGCCCTGGGCCTTGAGAACTGGTAGGACTTAAGAGGATGAGGGTGTTACCTGATACGAGATTAGTGAAATGCGGGTTCCAGGGTAGTAGAATGGCCCATGCAGTTGTGATCATGGGGAAAGTAAGGCCAGGGTAGCTATCACGAAAGGTATGTTTGGAGCATCGAAACCCGAGGAGTCTTGGGGATTTATTGTGTAGGGCTGTGAGTACAAAGATGAGGAATTTGGATTTGAACCTCTGAGCAGAGGAATGTCTTTAAAGGGTTTTGATTGGGAGGTGAGGAGCTATGATGTATCATGTTTTTGGAGGCCCAATCTCCGGAATGTAAGGGGAATTAGAAGGAATTGAGACAGAGGCATCATTTAGAGAGTTTCTTAGAAGAATCCCATCTTATTGAGTGTGTGTGTGTGCGTGTGTGTGTGCGTGTGTGTGTGCGTGTGTGTGGGTGGGCTGTCTGGCCTTCGAGATAGTCCAGGTCTGAATTAGAGCAGTGGGAATGAAAAACAAAAACTTAAGAGTGGTGGTGACCCTTCCAGTAAGTGAGGATCCAGAATGAACTTAAGTTGCCAGGAATCTCAGAATAGGGATTCACGTTCAGAAATGGAGCCAGGCTTCAGTTTTAAGGGTCCCAGCTTCAAGGAACGGTCTGATTCACCTCTGGATTTCTGTGAGATCTTAGAAGGATGTGTATTGTAAATTCTCAGCGCACATTTAGGGTTTGAGTGAATGTTTATCAAGTGCTAACAGGAAATGTAGTAAGACGCGTTCTGTTCCTTTCTTGGCAGCCTTGGGTTCACACAGAACCTCGCAGATTTCTTCCAGTGCGGCTGCTTTGGCTTGGTCAAGCCCTGTGCAGTAGACTGGACTTCACAGTACACCATGGTCTTTCACCCGGCTAAAGAGAAAGTTCTTCGCTCAGTATGAAGAAAAGCAACCTGTAACTCTCACTTTGATTTGTTTGTACTTACATCAATGCTCTGTGGTCTGCAAGTGAAATGAAGATTTAGAGTTCACCTAAGCCCAAAGGAAAGCACAGGTGGCTTTTAAAGCCATTTGGTAAAAACAGAAGTTCTCAAGAAAGCATTTACACTTTTTCAGGTTTAGTAAGACGGACTGTTCCTGAACAATCTTAGCCAACGTCTAAAAAGAACTTTTATATTTTTCATGAGAAAATGCAAGTTCCTTTTTTTTTTTGGCGATAATATTCACCAATTATGGAGAAAGTGTGGTATTTTCAGATACTTTACTGGCTGTTTCAAAGTAGTACTATTCTTTAAACTTGTAATTTTTGATAAATTATTTGTCTTTGTTTTATCTATAAATATGTAAAAAAATATTTAAATAGATGTACCTGTTTTGCTTTCACATGTAATAAAACAGTTTTTTTTGTAGCTGAGATTTAGTTTCTGAAATTTGACACTTCTTGAATCTTAAATTAAGAAAAGGTGTATTTAGGACTGAAGAAACATTCCCAGTTCCAGGAACGAGGTGAGATCATTGTTAATACAAATAAGCAAGTTTTTATTTCGTTTTCTGTTTTACTTAGAAAATTGAACATAGGAAATATTAAAGACTAATTAGAATTTTTACTTAGTACTTTTAAAATATTAGATGGATGTGATTGTAAATGCTAATTTCCCCCTTCTGGAGGAAATGCTGGTTCAACTTTAACTCTTGGTATTATTTATGTACATATATATATATATATATATATACACACACACATTTACACACACACAGATATATATACATCCCTGGACATGGCACCTACCTGCTGGAAACCCTTCCTTAGCTTCCTGTTGCCCTGGGGGTAAAAGCTAAAATTCCCATCATGCCCTGCTGGCCCTGTACTGTTGCTGTTTAGTCACTAAGTCATGTCCAACCGCTTTGTAACCCCATGGACTGTAGCCCGCCAGTCTGCTCCACCTGTGGGATTTCCCAGGCAAGAATACTGGAGTGGGCTGCCATTTCCTTCGCAAGATAGCCTTGCATGATAGAGCCTTATTTTGTTTACCATCTTACTTTGGACCACACTTTGTCCTCTCACCGCATAGACTTTCAGTTCCTCAGTGATCTGTTCTCATTTTTTCTACAGAGCCTTTGAGATAAGGAAAGTAAAGCCTAAAGACGTTTGCATGCTCTCCAAGGTCACATGGATGCTAAGTGGTCTACCCACTCTAGAGTGCCGGCCTCCTAGAATATCGCCTGACACGTATGTGTTCAGTAAATATTTGAGTGAACTTGCTAAATGTGTGGTTTTAAAGCAAGAAATGATGTGACCAGAATTGTGCTTGAAGGCTGATTCTCATTTGAGAGGCAGAGCGACTTTTTCAGGCTCTATCCTCTCTCCATTCCTTTCCTATCAACTCCTGCCAAAATATTCCCAAATTGTGATCCATAGACCATTTAGATCAGAACCACAGGGGTAGGGCAGGGACCTGGAGCTCACTTGTTTATAATTCAGATTCCCAGAGCCACTGTATTCTAGCATATCTAATTGATATGTAACATGGAAAGCACATTTCATTCATTTTAAAATTACCCCACAAATATTTATGGAGCACCATGTTAGGTATTGTAGGCCAGAAAACATTTAGTTGGGCATACTAACCTTGGCATTTACAGTCTAGAGGGGAAGCTAAGATAAATGTAGAAGATAATTCTACATTTAGAAGAATGTACATTTAGAATGTACATTCTACATGTAGAATGTAGAAGAAAAAATGTAAGATAATGTAGAAACTACTAAAAGCCATAAGAGGGATCCAAATAAAATATTGTTAGAGTTTAGAGGTTGAGGAGAGCCTCAGTGGTGTGATCAGGGAAGTGTTTATGGATGACAGGGCATTAGAAAGTATCACAATCTTCCGTAATACTGAGTTTGAAAGTAGAGAGTTGGAATTGAAAGGCATTCTCATGGAAAGAACTTTGAGTAAAGACAACAGAAAACTCTGTAGTCAGAATGATGACACCCTGGGCCCATAGAGTACTGGAAGTGGGGAGCTTGGTTAATTAGTTGGAAAGGTGGGTGGGAGCTATTAGTAGATCACCAGGGGTCTTGAATGTTAATTTAAGTAGCTATAAGATTAAAGTGAGCAATATTAATATATATATATTTGTCTGCACAAATCTTAGTTGTGACATGTGAGAGGTTTGGTTGCTGCATTCGGGATCTAGTTCCCTGACTAGGTATCGAACACGGGCCCCCTGCATTGGGAGCTTTGAGTTTTAGACGCTGGACCATCAGGGAAGTTCCAAGGAGCTGTTTCTTTACTCTCATGTCAGTAAAAGTTCTTGAAAACCTTGTCAGTATCTCCAGGTTCTCTCTCGCATCCTCCTCATAACCCATCTGCAGTCAGGCTTTGACCTCCAGCACTTCGTGGAAGCTGCTCTTCTCAAGGACTCCTTGTCGTTATTTCAGCGTTAGCTCCAAGTCCATCTTGCAGAACCTACTGCAGCATCTGAAGTTCCTCACCCAGCCTCCAGAAGCCAGCACTCCCGAGTTTCCTCCTCGTCTCCCTGGTTGCTCTGGAGAGCCTGACATCTCCTTGCTGTTTTTCCACCCCTACCATTTTGTGCTGGAATGTCCTAGAGGCGAGTCCTTGATCTCCTTGCTCTTTATCTAAACTTACTTCCTCTTTCTTGATAATCTCATCTGATTTCGTGGAGATATACACCCCAGGTTATTAACTCCAGTTGAGACTTTCTCAAACTCCAGACTGTGTACCTGATGTATCCACTTCAACATCTAATAGTAGACATGTTAAAATTTAGTTGTCCAAATTGAAACTGAACTTCTGATTTCTATCCTAGCTCCACCCCCACAACATAGATTTTTAAAAATAGATAAAAATAAAACATAGAATGCATTTTAAAATAAGTGAATAAAAAGTAAACAACCTTATTCCCTACCCTCAGTGTTCTTTGTACCCATTGATCAGAAATTTAATCCTTTCCATTACTGAGGCCAAAACTTCACAGTTTTTTCTTGATCACTTTTCCCCATAATACTGCATATTCGTTTCTTTGAGAAATCCTACTGGCTCTGCCTTCAGAATATATCCAGAAGGGGGTGACTCGTGGCCACCGTTGTTGCTGTAGCCCCGAGTTACATCACTTCTTGCCTACATTACCACAGCCCTCTTATTTGGTCTCCTTGCTTCCACCTTCACCCAGTTACAAGCGGTGGAGTAATCCCTGTACAAGGCAGATTGAGTCACAGCACTCAGGGGTCCTCCAGTGGCTCAGCATGTCACCAGGGGAAGAGGCGAAGCCCTGACTGGCCTGCAGGGTTGGGCTGGCCGCTTGCCCTGCTTCCCCCTTGATCATCCCACACGCCCTGCACACTTCTGCCTCAGGCCTTTCCCTGCCTGTTCTCTCTGCCGAGACTGCTGTAACCCCAGAAATCCACAGTGCCTTTCCTCCCAGCTTTCTTTGAAATGTCCACTTCTCAGTGAGGCCTGCCTTCATCCCCATTTTGAAAGTTGTAACATCTTTTTCTTGCCCTTTTCCTCCTCTTTGCCCCACACTACATTTTTCCCCATAACACTTCCCGCCTTCTAACACACTGTTATTTATTCATTGTGTCTACTGCATACTGCCTCCTTCTCCACTCCATTAGAATATAAGGTCCATAAGGGCTCTTTGTTCTGTTCACTGATGTATCCTAAGCACCTAGAATACTGTCTAGCACGTAGTATATACTCAATAAGTATTTGAATGAATCTGTTGAGTGGAACTGAAGGGAGTTTGAGCAGAACATGGTGTGATCCGAGTTGTTTGAAGACTGATTCTCAGTTCGGGGCAGGTGGACTTTGTCAAGTTAAATCCTTTCTCCTTCACTCACCAACCCCTGCCAAGTTCATGTTCCACAGGCTGCTCACATCTGAATAAGGGGCTGGGGTGGGAGGAAAGGGTGATGTCCAGGGACAGTGTGTTGAAAATTCAGATTTCTCATCTCAGACCTTTTAAGTCAGTCTCTGAGAAAGAGAGTCCTGGTATCTGAATTTTTGTCAGGTTCCTCAGGCGATTCTCACATAGATATGCTACAGTTTGAGAATCATTTGCTTAAGGAATCTTTTAGCCCCATTCTATTTTGGCATCTCCCTCAGGTATACGTGGGTGTGAAAGTTACAAAAGCTTGGGCATCTGTTTCGTACTGGGCACCCTGGGTTTGTATCCTGAGTATGTCACTTGTAAGTTACTTTCGCCTCTTTGAGCTCGTGTGTTCCTAGTGCCTCAGTTTCCTGGTTTGTATTCCGATTAGTTACAGTACAGTGCATACCTCCAAGTGTTATGATGAGGATTAGCGGAGTTAATCATATAAAGTGCTTAGGACTGCAGTTGACACATAGTAAGGGCTCAATCAATGCTGGCTATTCAGAAATCCTTGTAAGGAGAGAAGCTGTTGGTAGGGAAATGTGCCCAGTCTACCTCTCTCCCTGCATCATGCGTCCACGTTAGGACTCTAGAAATGATCATATCTTTGCCAGTCGACTTTGTGTTAAGTTCTGCCAGTAGGCTGGATGGAGGAGGGGAGAAGGGACTGACTCCATTCTGCTCACCAGCTGTTCCCCTCAGTGTTGTTCAGACAATGGCCCTTCACCCCGATGATGACAGCTGGAGTCAGTGGCTAACTTTAGCTCCGTGGTGCCCCTTGGAAGCGACAACCGTCTGCAGGCCGAGCGCTCTCCTCAGAGATCTGACTCCACGCCCCTGGGAGAGCTGTCCTTGAGGCATGTAGATGAGGGTACCACCATCTCTTCTCTTTGTTTCCGAGCCCCAGGGATAGTGGAGCTGTGTCCTGTATCTCTGTGTTAAGTCAATGTGTGCCTTGTTAATTTTTCAAAAGTTTTAGAACCCATTTAGCCAATTTCTGCTATTATTTTCCTCTCTTTTTTAAAAAATAGTGTGATTTGTTTTTCTGACTGGACCCTGGCAGGTAAAAATCGTTAGAGATAAACTTTTAATTGTTGTCTAGGTAACAAATAATGAAGGAGCAGGAGAGATCCAGCCAGCTCCATTACTGATTAAATGTGGGCAGAAGAGGAGGAGCCAAAGATGGCTTTGCAGTGTTGAATCCAGTGAATGAGAGGGGTGGTGGTGCAATTTTGAGAAGCAAGGAAAACAGTATGGAAAGACTAGGGGGTGAGTTTGGTAGTTGGGTCTGTTTGAGGTGCTTGCAGACTATCCACTGGAAGAAGTTAAGACAGCTGGAAAGAGGCCAGGGCGTGCATGTGACTCACTTTCACAGATGGGTGAGCCAGTCACAGGAGAGAGGTAGAAAAATGAGATGAAAATAAAAAGGGAGTTGCCCTCCCAAAATGGGAAGGTCAGTTCTAAAAAGGGACCAAAGATGAAAACCAATGAAAACAAAAAGAAAAGAGAGAGGAGAAGGACAGGAACATGACCTTAGGGAATATGGATCTAGGGAGCTGGAGAAGAAGGGGATGGGCTGAGAGGAGGTTGGGTAGGAGGGTAATCAGGAGACAGTCATAGCATTCAAGGAGGGGAACCTTCAAAGAGAGAGCAGTGGTCAACTAAGGCGAGGCTGAGAAGAACAATTGAGGCAAGACCAGAGCGTTTGTGATCAGTGCTGAGGGGATATTGGAAACCAAATACCGAGATGCTAAGGAATAAATGGGTCTTAGTCTTAACAGTTTGGCTCTGAAAGAGAGGAGAAGACTGTTATTCAGAAGACTGAATAACAAGGCTTTGTTTTTGTTTGGTTTTAACACCAAAGCAAGCCCAATCACATGACTCTTATGCTATCTTCCCATAGCTTCATTTCTTTTCCCAAATGCCTGTGTAGTCACATTGGAGATGACACATCTGAATCATTTTCACAAATATTAGGCACAATCCTGGTGATGCTCCCTGTGACTTAAATGGATGAGATGGCCACTGACAGTGAGTGTCTTGGATGCAGCGCATCCAGTGTTTCAGGTACGTATTAGTCAAGGGAGTCAACACAATAATGAACATCCCCCAAATCTCAGCGGCCTCACACAACATGAGGTTTATGTCTCCCTCTTGTCACAGTCTATTTGGAATTCGCAGGTATTCTATGCTGGGAACCAAGCTGCTTCCCAGCTAATGGCTCCACCATTTCCTAGGGCCTCGGTGTCCACCAGACTTCCTGTATCCACAGATGCGCGAAGAGAGAGTGGAGCTTTCCTGGGGGTCTTGGGGGCTGGGCCTCCATTGGCCAACTCCGTCACGTGTCCTAGTCGCTGACTGGGAGACTGGGAAATTCAGTAGAACCACGTGCCCAGGAAGCAGAGGAGAAACACAAACCCTGCCAAACCATAATAAAGTTCTTGCTTTTTTTTTTTTTCATTTCCAAACTTCTTTGCTCCCATGTATATTATCTTCTTCTAAATTTTAGCAGAATTTGCTTTTAGTTCAGCCTACAATCTCTCACACATCACTCACTCCACACGCTTATTAAATGCCTGCTATTTTTTAAGCACAGTGAATGCAAGTGTGGCACATTTTACCAAGGAGGCAGATCGAAGTTTAAAAACTCAGGGCAATGAGACAAGTGCTATGTTCATTACATACCGGCTGTGGGAACACAGAGGTGGATTAATTGGCATTTGATCTGTGGCTTGATTTCTAGGAGTTCACCAGGCTAAGGAGGTGGGAGTGGGTTCCATGTTCTTGGCATTCCAGGCAGGAAGAATAACATTTGCAAAAGCATGATGGGGTGGGGGAATTGGTATATTCAGAAAGCTTTGCATCTTTGAGTGTAGCTGGGCTCACGTGGAAGAGATGGTCTAAAGCTAAGTTGAATGAGTTAAGTCTGAGCCAGTTCCTGTCCTTTATATGACACACTGTTACAAACAGAACTGTGCTCCCCAACCTGCCCCCCAAATTCTGTGTTCAGGTCCTAAACCCCAGTATCTCAGAATGTGATGTATTTGCAGATGGGGTCTTTACAGAAATAAGTTTAAATGAGATCACGCAGTTGAGTTCAGTTCAGTCGCTCAGTCGTGCCCGACTCTTTGCGACCCCATGAATCGCAGCACGCCAGGCCTCCCTGTCCATCACCAACTCCCGGAGTTCACTCAGACTCACGTCCATCGAGTCCGTGATGCCATCCAGCCATCTCATCCTCTGTCGTCCCCTTCTCCTCCTGCCCACAATCCCTCCCATCATCAGAGTCTTTTCCAATGAGTCAGCTCTTCGCATGAGGTGGCCAAAGTACTGGAGTTTCAGCTTCAGCATCATTCCTTCCAAAGAAATCCCAGGGCTGATCTTCAGAATGGACTGGTTGGATCTCCTTGCAGTTCAAGGGACTCTCAAGAGTCTTCTCCAACACCACAGTTCAAAAGCATCAATTCTTCGGCGCTCAGCCTTCTTCACAGTCCAACTCTCACATCCATACATGACCACAGGAAAAACCATAGCCTTGACTAGACGGACCTTAGCCGGGAAAGTAATGTCTCTGCTTTTGAATATACTATCTAGGTTGGTCATAACTTTTCTTCCAAGGAGTAAGCGTCTTTTAATTTTATGGCTACAATCACCATCTGCAGTGATTTTGGAGCCCCAAAAAACAAAGTCCAACACTGTTTCCACTGTTACTCCATCCATTTCCCATGAAGTGATGGGACCGGATGCCATGATCTTCATTTTCTGAATGTTGAGCTTTAGGCCAACTTTTTGTGGTCCTTAATTCAAAATGAGTCGTGTCCTTATAAGATGAGGTAGTTATGATAATTACAGAACAGACACACACAAAGGGAAGGCCATGTGAAGACACAGGGAGAAGACAACCATCTACAAGCCAGGGAGGGAGACTTCAGAAGACAGCAACTCTGCTGACACCTTACTCTCAGACTTCCAGGCTCTGGAACTGTGAAAAACAATTTCTGTGGTTTAAGCCATCTATTCCATGGTCCTTTGCTCCTGTAGCCCCAGCCGTATATCAAAGAATGAAGATATCATATCAAACGTATCAAAGAATGGGGATAGAGGGAGTGTATTCTAGGGACATTTTGAAGTAGAATCAGGGAGGCTTGGGGAATGAGGCAAGGAAGGATGTCAGAGAGGGCAGAGCTGAGGATGACTGAAGTTTTTAGCTTTTTTAAAAAATTAATTTATTTTTTTATTTTAATTGGAGGCTAATTACTTTACAATTAGCTTTCAGTCTCCCAGGTGGATGGATAGAGATGCTGGTAACTGCACTGCAGTGGAGGAGAAGGTTGCATTGTCTGGTAATCATTTCATGTGTGTGTTACCCCTCAGCAAATCTGGAAGCCCCTGGTATGGGGGCCCTCCTAGTGAAGGGCCAAGGTAGTGTATAGCTTTTAAAGTCACTTCAGATTAAAGAGAACTTGGTTTAATTAATTCAGTTCATCACTGGCATTATTGTTTGATTGTCAATGATGGGAACTCTGATAGAGCTCTGGAAAAAAGTTTACAAATCAAAAATACACTGTCCTGGTCTTCCTTCCCAGAGAATTTGGAATGTACAGTATTTCTATCCTCAGGCTACTTGAATGGAACTCAGTGGCTGAATCACCCCAGCAAGAATCTCTGGGTGAGTGAAGCATACTTGTGTATTACTTGTTTGAAAGTGTAATGGGACGCAACCCCTGCCAGCTGTTTTTCTTTTTTTTCCTGAACCATTCTATTTATGCCAATCAAACAAAATGGTTAAATGTATTTGCACTTTGAATGTCAGAAAAAAGATAAATAGGTAAATAATGAAGTCAGTATTATGAAAAGCTGACTTAAAACTCAACATTCAAAAAAACTAAGATCATGGCACCCAGTCCCATCACTTCATAGATGGAGAAACTGGAAATAGTGAGAGACTTTTTTTTTTTTTTGGACTCCAAAATCACTGCAGATGGTGACTTCAGCCATGAAATTAAAAGATGCTTGCTCCTTGGAAGAGAAGTTATGACTGGCCTAGACAGCATAATAAAAAAACAGAGACATTACTTTGCCAACAAAGGTCCATCTAGTCAAAGCTATGGTTTTCCCAGTAGTCATGTATGGATGTGAGAGTTGGTCCATAAAGAAAGCTGAGCACTGAAGAATTGATGCTTTTGAATCACGGTGTTGGAAAAGACTCTTCAGAATCCCTTGGACTGCAAGGAGATCCAACCAGTCAATCCTAAAGGAAATCAGTCCTGACTTTATTGGAAGGACTGATGCTGAAGCTGAAACTCCAATACTTTGACTACCTGATGTGAAAAACTGACTCATTGGAAAAGGCCCTGATGCTGGGAAAGATTGAAGGCAGGAGAAGAAGGGGATGAGAGCAGATGAGATGGTCGGATGGCATCACGACTCAATGGACATGAGTTTGAGCAAGCTCTGGGAGTTGGTGATGGACAGAGAAGCCTGGCGTGGTGCAGTCCGTGGGGTCACAAAGAGTCGGACATGACTGAGCGACTGAACTGAACTGAATGAAGTCAGTGCAGGGCCTTGTCCATGACAGCAAGTATGCAGCACTGAACAAATGCTCATTTTAAAAACATCACCTTGGGTCTTGGAGCACAGAAAGCCCCACAGTTTAGTCTCATGTTCCATAATTTTTGTCAATAGATTTTCATTTGCTGCAAAGAATTGAGAATTTCACGGTAGTGGTAGAAATGCTGTGATTGTTGAAAGAGGAGGTGAGGAAATACACCTGCTTGAGCCGCCAAGGTTGCTGAGGAGGCAGAGGCAGACGTTTTTAAATGGCTGCATTTCATTTGTGAGGCTGGCGGTTCGACAGAGGAGAAGTTTTAAGAAAATTGCTAACTCTTAGGGAATTGCCCTGGAATGAAAGAAGATCATGCTCATGTTGTGTTTATGACGGCAGACCCCACATTGTGTTGCCATGTCTGAGTCTTCACGAAATGCGCAATATTGCAAAGCCTGTGGTAAGGAGAAAAGGATGAGGTCTTCAGCAGTTTGATTAGTTTGATATTCCTTTTAGAATTCACTGCCACGTTGTCTGTTTCCTCGGGGACCCCCTACTTTCTTCTCCATTCGTGCTAACTAGAAAGAAGCTTAGCTGACAGATTCTAGAAGACTCTTCCCTCTGCCTGTTGCCTCCTTCTCCTCCTCACTCCTCAGTTGACACCAAAATCCATTACATCCTCTGCACAACTTGTTAAAAAACTTTTTTTTTTTTAAATGTCCCCCTATTCAAAAGAAAAGATCCAGAGACATACAAGGTGTCACTTAAATTTTATTTCTGGTCTCTCCCACTCTCAGGTATCAAATAATAAAGCATCTTGTTTTGGACTGGACTGTTAATTTTCTTCTGAAGAGCTCTTCTAACTTCAGGTGAAGACCGTGATCGCTTCTGAGGAGAGATACCGTTCAGCTACCAATGAGAGGAGGTTGGGGAGGGGTTTCCATCTGGGCAGGATTACTTGGGAAATGCTTTAGGCCGGTGAGAGACCTGAGGCACGGTGCACGTTTTCAATCTTTCTTTTCCACTTGGTGTGTAAGGCCCCCAAACCCAATACCTGTAGGGCCAAAGTTTTTGGCATAGCACACTGCAAACGAGAGAGAAGGGGACAGGGGGAGGATGGGCCGGTCAGCACCATTATTTCAGTTCCCTGAGCACAGTTATTTTACCTGGGTCAAGCGTCCTTTTTTTTTTTTCTTTTTTCAGGCATCCTTTTGATAAGTGTGTTTGTAAGTTACCCTTTAAACAAATTGAACTGTATTTTATATCTGCTTATAAAAACTGTTTATGCTCCTTTGCACTCTCCTGTGTGTTCAGAGACGTTTTCTCTTGAGTCCCCATAATCTGGCTGCCAGTTGCTTGCCCAGCCCCGTTGTTTCCCGCCTCCTGCCTCCCTCCCTGCACTCCAGGTACACACTGCCTAGAATGAGCCACGATGTCCCAGCCTCGGTGCCTCTGCACTCACTGTTCCCTGTTCTGGGACCCCCCTCCCAAAGCCAGAGGAAGCTTCTCTCTTCTAAGAAAGCTTTCCTGGCTCACTTTTCCCCCTTGCGTGCCCTGCATTGTGTGACGTCCTCTACTGGAGCTTGCAGCACTTGGGAATGCAGTTACTCATACTTCTCTGCAGGTTGATCTCCCTACCAGCTGCCGCAGCATTTTAGAGTTTTCTGGCCCGTGAATGCTGAGGACCCTCTGTATCTGCTACTGCTGGGAGCAGGCAGTCCCCGTCAGATACTACATCAGCTTCCACCCGGTCTCATCCTGGGAGAAGCTGGGCCACCTGCAGTCTTGGTTATCAATGTCCTCCCTCTCCCCCCTCCCCAACTCTAACACACACATTCTGAGATCCTCAGACACCATCATTGAGTGAAAAGGGTGAGAGGACCCTGCGGAGAAGCAGAATAGGGCTGGGAGAGGCTCTGAGGACGGGGACACACTGCCATGGCCCTAAAGCATCCCTTCTTCTCGGTGTCAGGAAGGAGCTAAGCCTCTCTTCCTCTCTGCAAGACAGAGGGATGATGGAGGCAGTTTGGGGCAGACCTGTGAGGACCAGAAGGCAAACCAGCCTGTCGGTTCTGTGTGATCACTAAGTGATGTGCAACTTCAGAACCGGACATGTCAGGAAGGAAGGAGGGAGGGAGGAGACAGGTGTGTCTTAATAAATTCAGCAGAAGCCAAACAGAGTTCATCCGCCCCAGCCTCCTATCACCCCTATCTGCCAGTCACGTGGACAGAGCATTCAGGTTTTTGGAAGGGAATGTGATGATTTTGTCCAGAACTGAGGCCCCTTCCAAGGCTAGTCAGGACACTGCTGCCTCCTCGGCCTCCCTCCCGCCAGGTGCCCAGCTGCCCTCAACTTCCCTGAGCATCTGTGAAGTATCAGGTCCCCCCACGTGCTGCTATGGAGGGGGCCAGAGGTGGGTCAAGCAGGAGGTTACTTTCCCTTCGGTGGCTGGCTTTGCCTTACATCCTGGGAGCCCAAACCTGGATCAGGCTGAGAAGCTACGCCTCGAGGCAGGCACAGGCCTCTCAGCAGGGACACAGCTTTCCCTCCCAAGGACCCTCCCTGGGAAAACATCTCAGGAGACTCTCTGGAACCACTCACCTTTGCAGTAAAGTTCCCCATCTTTGTCAGTGACGTTTGTGGACTCTAGACTCTTCCCACAGATGGCGCAGCGAAAACAGGTCTTGTGCCAAGGCTGTGGGGCACAGGAGAGCAGAGCTGTTGGATATTTAATAGGGCAGGAAGAGCCTTTGCTTCCTTGTTAAGTCCCCTGACCAGCAGCATAGAAGGGAGTGCCCTTGTCTTAATCATTGACCCACCTAATTGGCTCCCAGAATCATTTTTCCAGGGGTTTGAGGAAAATGAGATACTATGGCTTGGCCAGCAATTCTTAGGACCCCTAAAGCTGGATTATCAAAGTGATTTTCATATATATCCCTTCAGAACAGACTAAATAGAAGAAGGATTCCTCTTTCTAGAAGATCAAAAAATAAACTGGGGAGAGGGGAACTTGGACTTGAGGCAGTGGGTGACATACTGAATATAAAATGAAAAAAGAAAGGCAAAGAAATATGCCATCATCTAGGGAATTCAGCCTCATTTTTAACTCTCTGTACCTCTTTTTTTACTGGAGCAAGTTGATTTACAGTGTTGGTTTCAGGTATGCAGCAAAGTGATACGTGTGTGTGTGTGTGTGTGTATTCTTTTTCAGATTCTTTTCCATTATAAGTTATGAGATACGGAATATAGTTCCCTTGTTGTTTATACAGGTAGGTCCTCCTTATTTATCTATTTTATATATAGTAGTGTGTGTCTGTTAACCACAAACTCCTAATTTATCCCTCCCCACCCTTCTCCTTTGGTAACTAGAAATTTGTTTTCTGTGTCTGTGATTCTATTTCTGTTTTGTAAATAAGTTCATTTGTAACATTTTTTTAGATTCCACAGGTAAGTGATATCCTCTGATACTTGCCCTTCTCTTTCTGACTCAGTATGATAACCTCTAGGTCTATCCATGTTGCTGTAAATGGCATTATTTCCTTAGATGTCGAGTAATATTCCATTGTGTATGTGTGTGTACATTTGTTATCCATTCCTCTGTCGGTAGACATTTATGTTGCTTCTGTGTCTTAGCTATTATAAATAGTGCTGCAATAAACTTTGGGGCAGATGTATCTTTTCAAATTAAGAGTTTTCATCTTTTCTGACATGTGCCCAGGAGTGGGATTCTGGGGTCATATGGTAACTCTGCTGCTGCTGCTAAGTCGCTTCAGTCGTGTCCGACTCTGTGTGACCCCAGAAACGGCAGCCCACCAGGCTCCCCCATCCCTGGGATTCTCCAGGCAAGAACACTGGAGTGGGTTGCCGTTTCCTTCTCCAATGCATGGAAGTGAAAAGTGAAAGTGAAGTCGCTCAGTCGTGTCCGACTCCTAGCGACCCCATGGACTGCAGCCTAGCAGGCTCCTGCATCTATGGGATTTTCCAGGCAGGAGTACTGGAGTGGGGTGCCATTGCCTTCTCCAATGGTAACTCTATTTTTAGTTTTTTAAGGAACTTCCCTACTGTTTGTCATAGTGGCTGTACCAATTTATATTCCCACCAACAGTGCAGGAGGGTTTTCTTCTCTCCACACCCTCTCTAGCATTTGTTATTTGTAGTCTTTTGGGTATTTTCCTTGTATTTCTGATGGAAGAAAGTTGTGTGGCTTAGATGACCTAGAAGATTGCCTGCCATCTGGGTATCTGCATGTCTCCCATGCACAGCCCAGGGTCCTCACCTGTATTTAAGTGGCCAGTCCTGGGGTGGAGACAGTCCCTATATTTGGAGTCAGACTCTCTCTCTGTGGCCTTCCTCCCCCTGTTTAGTATAAACAGTATCTTTGTCTGCAGGCTCAAATCCTTGGGTGAACACCCTGGCTTCAGGCCTGAAACTGGAGCTTGTGGACAAGTGTGAGTTACTGTCTCAGATGTCGAGGACTCTCCCTGTTGCCACAACGTTCCTGAGTGAGGATACTTCTAGCTGCTGTGAGGTGTTTGCTGTGTGCAGCAGTGTGGTGCCAATAGCAGGCTGAGTTATGCAGTGGCCTCAGCTTCCAGAACTGACACTTTTCTGGAAGGATTGTGGACACTGAAGACAAGGGAGCTTGTGTATCTTTGTATCTCCAGAGCTCCTGGCTAGGTGCCTTCCCTCTAGTGAGTTAATGCATATTGCATCAAATTCCACTAGTTCCGGTCTCCTAGGGCACTGCAGGGTGACTGTCACAGTCCAGGAAGGCAGGTGAGGATGAGTGGCTCCTAAGTGGCTCCTGGGAGCTAAGGAGGGTCTGCCTCCTTCTCTCATTCCTCCCAACCCAAGGGGTGGAGGTGGACACATCCCCATCTGGCTCCTGTGGAAGTCCTTACCTTACCACCGCCCATCACCTTCTCAGCAGCATAGACTGACTTTCCACATCGAGGGCACTTCTCCGATGCTCCAAACTTCGCGAACTTGGAAGGGTTGCTGCTGGTGGTGGCTGAACGTGCCTGCTTTGGGGACCTGGTGGAAACAGACAAACGAATGAAACCTATAGACTTCCCTTGGCAAATAGTATGAGCTGTGTGACCTTGAGCAAGTTACTAAACTTCTCTGTGCCTTAGACTCCTCATCTGAGAGTGGGAATATTACAGTGCCTTCCCCACTGTAACCTTCCTCACTGCTGAGAAGGTTAAATGAGGCCAGGTAACGAAAGCACTTAGAGCAGCACCTGCCTGGCATGCTCTGAGGGCTAATGAATGTTAGCCAGAATTCGTTTACACCTTTCCTTTGTTGTAAAGCACTTCGCAAGTGTTCTATGTATGTGGCTTGTATTATTGCTGTTGTGTTATTATCCTGATTGCACATTTAGGGTTATCTGTACCATCTGGAAACCCACAGGTCTGCTTTCCAAAATGAGTAAAAATATTACAAGTCAAGATACCATCTTGACAGTTGATACTAAACAAACCATAGTCCAATGAGCTGATGCATTCCTTGTCACAATTCAGATTGTCACCCTGCATCCAAAGGTCACCTGCCCTCTTGAGAGCCCTGTCTGAGATAGAGGCACAATAATAACCCTGCGTTTCCTTATCTTTTGGTGTTTCCTTGCACATTTATCGTTTGAGTCTCATCATAACCCTCTAAAGTAGGTAGGAGTAGCTGGAGAGTAAGGGCCAGAGGAGTAACTGCCCAAAGTCAGCAGCTCATAACTGGTGGAGCTGGGATGAAAGCCAGGTCTCCAGACTCTCTTTCTGTCTGTGCAGCACCCCAGAAAAAGCCCTAGCATAGAAAAGTGAGCTTTGGGTAATGTGAAGCAGAGATTGCAGCTGGTAGCATCTTTCTTTTTTAAATTGCATCTCCAGTTGGAGTTGAGTGATGAGAAAAATTTAAATGGCAAATCACATATCCCTGCACTTTTACAGGCTCTGCCATGGGCTGTGCTCTTTGAAAGGGACCAGATGACTCTTCAGATGCTCTCACTGATCTCTGGGGGACGCTGCCTCCACTGGGCTGGGCCTTTCTGCCAGTCCCACTGCAGAGCTGAGCCCGGGTACCAGCTGGCCAGACAGCAGCTGCAGGCCAGTGACTGTCAGTCTGTAAACTCAGTTTTGGGCTGGAGGTCAGCACAATCATCAAGTAGAACAGACTGGTAGATGGAGGTGGCACAGTGTGAAATCCCTGCTTCCCTAGGATAATGCTAGGGAAACCTCAACTCTGTCCTGGTAACAGACAGGGCAGCTAGGAGACCCGCAGAACAGCCATAATTGATTGTTTACTCAGCACAGTCCATCCCCACAGACCCACTCCCCCCTACAATGCAGACATTAGTCATCTTACAACCCAAGGGAGAGATCTTTCAGCGACAAACACACAGAGAAGGGCCATTGCGTCCCTGCCGTCTATATGTAATTTACACGGAAATACTCAAAGGGGAAGGAAAGAGACTCCATGCAGTTTTGCAAAGGTCAAACAATAGGACATCTGTACATTCTGGGTTTTCTCTGGACATGCAAACCAAGAGCTATGGTGTAAAAGTAATTGCCCTTTAGAAAGGCAGATAATTTAAAGAGAGTCTTCGGAGAGATGACACATTGTTAGAACTTGGTCAGACTGAGTATTCCTGTTGTTGGCAAGTCAACAATGGTGTCCATTCTCCCATCTCTAGAAAACGTTGCCATGGGAACAGAATGACCTACGCTGAGAGCTGGGGCTTTACTGGCAGGGAGAAACGGGGCAGTAACTCACTGTTGGAACTGGAGTCCCAGGTGTTCGCCTGTGTCCGTGCTGAGGCAGCCAGCGCCTTGTCCATACCCGATCCCTTTGGGGCCGTACCTGCGCCCGTAGCAGACCTTACAGTAGATCTCTGACTCGTGAGCGGCCACCGTGGTGCTGTCCAGCGCCTTCCTGCAGGCCACTGCCGGGGACAGGAGGGTCAGGGAGTTAGGGCTGCGATTCTCCCCTCCTTCCCTGCGCCACTAGTGCAAAGGCCCCCTTGCCAAGGACCAGAGGTTCCAGCACAAGGAGCCCCCCAAGCCGAGCACACAGCTTTGACTCCTGACCTGTGCATCTGCCCTGAGACATAGATTTCCAAGACAGTCCTGTTTCACAGGTGAGGAAATGGGAGCGCAGAGAAGGGAAGTAGTGTTTCCAGCGGTGCCCAGCTAGAAAGAGGTGGCAACCAGGACTGGAACCCAGTGTGTGCTCCTTGAGCGTCTTACCCCAAATGACATCGGGAAGTGTGAGTGTTTATGTGTGGGGCTAAGCAGGGGGTGAGGCAGGGGAGGAACTTATTTTTTTCTTAATCACATCAGAATCAGCACTGAGCGGTTTCTCTATTTAAAATGGACTCTGAAGAGCACTGTGATATTCAGGGAGATAATTACTGCTGAGACTACTCTTGGTCCAGTTCTGGAAGCAGGGGATGTAATAAAAGGGTAGAACTGCTCTTAGGCTTCCACTGACTCAAGTCACTGTAATCACTTAACCAATTATGGGTGATACTTTACATTAGTGTAGTTATTACATATACTATACATAGTACATAAGACTGTTTTTCCAAAAAGAAGATTCATAGAAAATCTATTAATTAAAATTTTCAATTGATAGAAAAATTTTTGTCAACTTGAATAAATGTTTAAGGATGTAAATGAAGATGTCAAATACCCACTTATAATATTTAATAATATAAATAAAAAATATATTGCTTTGGAGACATTAGCTTTTTTCTAATCTTACACAAATTCAGGAAACAAATTGCATCCAAATTATTTCTCTGCATCTTCACCTTCAACATCTCCCTCTCAACAATGTCTTCCTGAGGCAGCTGACCCAGCTCCTCAGAGCAGCTCATTCCCGCATCTGTCTGTATCTGAGAGGCAACCCTGTCTCCTTGAGCAGGAGGCTGTCACCTTGAAATCTGTGTCTCAACAAGAAGTACCTAATAACATTAGGGCAGCTTTAAAAGTATATAGGATTTCCACAGCTTAATACCTTGCTATATCACGTTGTAATGATGAGCCTTAAAGACTGTTTATGGTGATACAGAGGCTCATAATAGTGAGGTCATATCCCCAGGAATAATAATACATGTGCATTCAATTTGTTTGCCTCCTTTTTAGAAAACCAGTTCCATTAAGTGACCTCTATAAGCAATCCAACGTTTAATGAGATTGTTTCAAGCTAATATGCCTTTCTCAAATGGTAATTTATTTATTTTTTTTAAAGTAATTGAATACAAGAGAGAGAAGATATGGTGGTAGAAGAGGTGGAGTTGGCCAGAGGTCGGTGCTTATGTGGCTGGAGAAACAGGTATATGGGAGTTCATTAAACAATTATGTCAATATTATGTGTGTTAAATTTTCTGATTAAAAAAGTTTAAATAAACTGAGAGACTGTCCTGTAGCATGAGAGACTTTATAAGGCTTTGAAGCCAAGGTGAACCCTTTTCGGGGGGAAATGCCTTATATTTCAGCGTATTAAGTATATACCTATCTCTGCCCTTCTTATCGCTGTCATTCCTAATCTCCAGAACAACTTGTTGAATATTTATTGATGTTAGAGACGGAGTTCTTTGAGGGAAAAACTGTTTTAATATCCCCAGAACACAGCACAGAGCCTAGTCCTCTGTAAACATTTGTTGAGTGAATGAGTGACAAATTGATGCATGCATGCGTGCGTGAATATCAGTGACTTGTCCATGATTATACAGCAGTAAACTGCAGAGCCAGCCTCAGATCCCTTTGACCCTACTCCAATGCTCACTCCCATCACTCCAGGACTTCCCGGGCCCTGTCTTGTCCTAAACAATTCTGTAGCCACTCCCTGGCTTCTGACCAACTTTCACACCTAAGTGCAGCAGAGTTGTGCTGTGCAATACCATAGCCACCTGCCCACCACATGAAGTAATAATGTGTGTATTGGTGACACGTTGAAATTATTATTTTTTATATGTTGGGTTGAACGTTTAAAAATTTAACCTGTTTCCTTTTATGTTTTTAAAAATAGAGTTACTAGAAAAGTTTTCTATTTGTGGCTTGCATTATCGTTTTTTTTTGGATAGCACTGGTAGGGAGGATTATGATTTGTCTAGAAGTTTGGAGAACCCTGGCCAAGGGACAGACTAAGGTAGACTTTGCCTCTATTTCCAGCAATTACAGAGTGACCTATGGACAGATCAGTCTTGTGATGAAACTATAGAGAAGCGTGCTCCACTCCAGAATCCTTCTGTCCACCACTGCTGAAACCTGCTCAGATCCCCATCCCACCCGCGAGTTCTAAGGAGAATATTCAAGGGTTGAAAGGGATGTAAATGCTTACATCCTTTCTACGCGGTCCATTAAATAGGGCATCTTCCTGCTTCCTGGGAAAGACAAGACACCTCTCACCATGGAAAACATTGCTATCATTGCCTGCTCCCACTCAGATATCCAAGTTGATGAAAGGAGAATTAACGCCTAGAGAACTGGACTTCAGGTGAAGAACCCCAGCTTTCTTCTTATAACAACTTGTGTGTCAGGTATAACCATCTCTGTTTTATAAATGGAGAAATTGAGGCTCACCATGGTGAAATGACTTACATGGGCACACAGTTACATGGCAGGGTTCAGACTCAAACCCTAGTCATTTTTACTCCAATTCCAATGTTCTTTCCAGTATTTCTTATCCCTATTCTTTTAAAAGAACATTCGCTATTTTTGGACAGAAGTCAGAGGGTTATGGAATAAATCCTCTTGAGCAATGACTTCTGGATAATTGTGATGATAATGGTGAATCTGATGGATGTGTATGATGACTTAAAATTAACTACCCATCATTAAAACCTAAAACGTTGGTAAATTTGCCAGTCCAATCACAGCAGCATTTTCCCCTGTTCCTTGGTGAGAATTATGTTTGTTGTGGGAGGTACAGGATAATGGAAACTTCCGCAGCAGATAAAACATTACTGTTACTGGAGGATGAAGGGTCTCTATGCCCTAACAGATGGAAGACAACCCTTGAAGTTCTGTTTGAAACAGTTTGAGGCAGCCTGATGCCTTGTGGCTGCTGGGTAAGTCATGGGGGTGGATGGAGCACTAGGCAGGGAGAGCGTCTGCCAAATGTCGAGTAAGATAAACCCTTAAGCCAGACCTACTGGAGGGAAGTAAAGAAGGTACGTGCCCAAAACAGAACTGCTCTCCTAAAATGGGGAAAAGCTGCTAGGAGAGAGACTAGAAGGCCGTTGGGTTGAAGAGACTAGACTGGGATTTGAAGGTACAGACTCTGCTCCTGGCTCTGTTGCAGATGCCTGTGACCCAGCCTTAGAGTTGAGAATGACTTGTCCAGAGTCACATGAGTTGGGCAGAGCCTCACTCCTGGGTGGACCACAGAGTTTTAAATGTCCCCCTAGTTTTGACATTTGTGAAACTGTGTCCAGCAGGGGATGGTAAAGATTCCCCTTGTCAAGTTGATGGTGCCCCAAATTCTTCCCTTTCTGACCCTTTCAGAATCAGCCCCTGCTGTCCCCTCGCCTGACACTGGTTTTTTCTTAGGAAAGGCCCATTGCAGCTGGCTTCAGCGACCGCTGGCCTGTGAGAACAACCCATTGAGCCAAGTCCGCCCTGGCTGCAGATAAGTGATGGCTTCCTTTCTCTGCCAAGTCACACTTTGTAAATATTGCCACGGGGTCAGGGTTTTCACCGCTGGGAGCTTGTTCTTATTCTGAGCTGCAGGGAAACTGCCTCTGAGCTGGGCGCGTGGTTGGAGCGCGGGTGCTTAGGAGAGCACCGTCCTTTCTTTAGGCCGTGCCCTAGCGTGGTAGTCCTAACAAGGTCCCAGGGGATGCTGATGCTGTGGGTCCCAGGGCCATCTGCTGAGAACGGCCGATACACAGTAACTGTGGCTAAGGGTGAGCTTTGGCGTGCCATTGGTACGCTGAGGGACTGTCATGGTGTTCACATCCAACTCACTGCAGTGGAAACAGGTCTTGTGGAAACTCCTTCCATTGCACTGGATTTCTTCCGCGTGGTAGACGGTCTTTTCGCAGGCTCCGCATTTCGCTCCTCCACCCCAGTTTGGCATCTTGAAGACTCTCTGATCAAGGTCAAATCTAGCAGGATATAAAGCAAATACCCTTAGTTTAGGTGGCCTTCAGAGTGAACCAATCATGGTTGACATATACACACTGCTGTATATAAAATAGATAACTAATAAGGACCTACTGTATAACACAGGGAACACCACTCAATACTCTGTAATGACCTGTATGGGAAAAGAATCTTAAAAAGAGTGGATATAGTTATAATGGATTCATTTTGCTGTGCAGCAGAAAGTAACACAACATTGTAAATCAACTATACTTCAATAAAAATAAAAATAAATGAACCAATCCTTAGCAGCCCTGTGGTCTGCAGACCCGGATCAAGCCCCAGTTTGTTGGTGGTTCATCATTCATTCAGCAAATGGTTACTGTGTGTAAGTCAACGGATAAGCTCAGACACTCAGAGCAAGCTCTGAGCCAGTCACTTTGCCACTGTGGGTCTCAGTTTCCTCTTTTGTTAAAAATTAATAGTCCCTCTTCCTGTGTACCTCACAGGGTTCTCAGAAAGAATGGATTAACTGGTTGTGTGTATCTGAAATTGTATGCAAATATTCAGTATTGTTATTTCCTTCCATCTAGGTGTTTTTTAAACTGTTCCATCAGAAGTGGGAATAACCTATGAAAACTGTATCTTATCTAGCTAAGTGTATCTTGAGTCACCTTGGATCTTGCTAAGATGCAGATTCTGCTTTGGTTGATCTGAGGAGGGGAGGAAGTTCTGCATGTCTCAGACTCCAGGATGAGCGGATGCTGCTAGGAGTGAACCACCCTTTGGTTAGCAAAGCCTTCACCAATCTCGCGTGTGTGCTGAGTCACTTCAGTCATATCCGACTCTATGCGATCCCATGGACAGTAGCCCGCCAGGCTTCTCTGTCCACGGGATTCTCTAGGCAAGAAGACTGCAGTGGGTTGCCGTGCCCTCCTCCAGGAAATCGTCCCCACCCAGGAATCGAACCCACATCTCTTAGGTCTCCTGCATTGGTTGCTGCTAAGTCACTTCAGTCGTGTCTGACTCTGTGCGACCCCAGAGATGGCAGCGCACCAGGCTCCCCCGTCCCTGGGATTCTCCAGGCAAGAACACTGGAGTGGGTTGCCATTTCCTTCTCCAATGCATGAAAGTAGGCAGGTTCTTTACCACTAGTGCCACCTGGGAAGCCCTGATAAAAATATATATACATATGTAATGTTTTAATACACTCTTCAGATTCATTTCATCTACCCATTAATTCCTTTTTAAGAAATATTATTGCCCAGGCAATGAGCTATGTTGGCACCACACTAGATCAGTGGTTTGGAAACCTACCTCCTGCCTTTAGGGCTGCCGGCAACTTGCCATGTGCATGGAAATGAACTTAATAGGGTCTCTTTACATCTGTTTTCCCACCTGTGCTATGAAGAGAGTCCTTTTCTTTGCTGCTTCACAGTGTTGTTTAAAGGATGTGCGGGAAGGTACTTATCACTGCTCTCAGGGACAGGTGTGATTCCAGGAGCCAGGTGATGTTCCTGTGAGTCTGCCCACATCCTTTAACCTCCTTCTGTTGCCAGGAGCTGCTGACAGCCAGCCCCAGGCCACCCCTGTCCCCTCACTAGAGAACTATGTTTCAGAGATACCAGGTTAGGAGAGACATCAAGAATTTTTTTTTCTCTTTCCTTCTGTGTCTGTGAATAAGAATGAATCCAGTTTTCAGTTTCCTCAGAGCAGAACTAAAATAAGCTATCAATGCTCAGTGAAATCTCTGAAACCCTGTCAGTCCCAGGGGCCTGCATTTTCTCTGGGATCCTTTGGTTTGTAAGAAGCCTGATGTGTCATCTTGTCATTGGCACCAGGCACTATCAGACCATTCCAAGTGGCTGCTTCGACTTTCTCCTTCCCTTCCAGGAAGCCAGTCACCTTCTTATAATAGTTGGCGATTAACACTAAGCCTCCTGGGTCACCTGGTATGGATTGTGTCTTCCAGCTTCATAACAGAGACAGGTTTTGCTAAGAAACAGAAGGTAAATAGCAAACAGATCATGGAACCCGATATTTGGACAGAAGGGAAACTCTCCATTTAAATGCTTTACAAGGAGCTTTCCTCGCTTCCAAAAATGGGTTAGGTTACCAGAAACATCCTACCCGTCCTCTCAGAGGAACAAGCTCTTCTTTTTATCCAATAAAATCTTAGAAAATGCAACCACACCATGAGGCTTGTGGGATCTGAGTTCCCCAACCAAGGATTGAACGCTGGCCCCTTAGCAGTGAAAACGCCAAGTCCTGACCACTGGGATGCATGCGTGCTCAGTTGCTTCAGTCTTGCCTGACGCTTTGTGACCCCATGGACTGGTAGCCTTGCCAGGCTCCACTCTCCATGGGGTCCTCCAGGCAAGAATACTGGAGTGGGTTGCCTTGCCCTCCTCCAGGGGATCTTCCTAACCTGGGGACTGAACCCACGTCTCCTTTGTCTCCTGCATTGCAGGTGGATTCTTTACCCACTGAGCCGCCTGGGGAGCCCCCTAACCACTCCTCCAGGAAATTCCCCAAAAGGTTTTTTGAAAAGGAAACCTTTAGTGCTATTGCTATAGTTCAGGTTGTTCAATATAGTGGCAAGAGTGATGGATTTTTAATTGAAAGGCTTGGATCAAATCTGCATTCGTTCATTCATTCATTCATTTAATCACCATGCATTTACTACCACCTATCATGTGCCAATGTATCAGGTGTCATGTATTGGGCTTCCCTAGTAACTCAGTTGGTAACAAATCCTCCTGCAACGCAGGAGTCCCGGTTCAATTCCTGGGTTGGGAAGATCCTCTGGAGAAAGGGATAAGCCCCTTTCCAGTATTCTTAGGCTTCCCTTGTGGCTCAGCTGCTAAAGAATCTGCCCACAATGCAGGAGACCTGGGTTCGATCCCTGGGTTAGGATGATCCCTTGGAGAAGGGAAAGGTTACCCACTCCAGGATTCTGGTCTGGAGAATTCCATGGGCTGTATAGTCCATGGGGTCGCAAAGAGTCGGACACGACTGAGCGACTTCACTTTCACCTTTCACTTTCTGTCATGGGTCAGACTCTGCACTAATTTCTTGGTGAGGGAATCAAGGAGGAGAAAGCTTATAATGATGGGTACTTTGTGTCCCATTCCCTAGCCTTGAGAAGCCTACATTCTAGGAAGATATCTAGGAAGATAGGCAAGAACCACAATACTCTGTACCAGAGAAGAGTCTTTTGGGATGAGTCGGACACGACTGAAGTGACTTAGCAGCAGCAGCAGCATGCAAATTTAAAGGAGGAAATGACTTACCTACTTACCTACATTTAGATTGGGGAAGAAAGCAGTGAGTTGTTAGAGAATCACAGAAAACCTCACATCTAAATGGGGATTGGAAGGTGAATAAGAGTACCAGACAGAGAAAAGGAAAAAGGACATTTCAGGCAGAGAAAAGAGCACACAGAAAGGCTTGGTGATCTTAAAACACCCTGAAAGAGCTCAAATTGTTTATATTTTACTTTCAGGGACAGAATAGATTTTTAATATTGCAACCTCATGTATACACAAGATGAGGCATAAAAAGTAGACATTTGGGGGTAGTATTTTAGCCAACTTCTTTTTCCAAGATCTATCCTTCTCTGACTAAAGATGATACGTTTTTGGAAAAGGGTAGAATCATGTAATTTTGCTCATGTTTGTTTTGATCCTGAGTTTCAACATAATATAAAATAGAGAAGAAATGTAATACATATCTAGAAATGTGACTTGTAAAATTAATGACATGAAAAATTTCAGTGAAAACAACCCCAGGTCAAATTTCTCATTTCACATCTTCAATGGAGATTTCATTGGCATGTCTTGCAATTTAATGGGAGAGAGAGATACCTCTTAGGGGGATTGTGTGTGTGTGTGCGTGAGTGTGTGTGTGTGTTCAGCAGTTGTCTACACATGGTACTTTTCCAAGTAAGTATAAGGTTACAGATAATAGCTATTCACAAGGTAATGGAGCCTGCACAGTTTGTTTTTAAGTGATCATAAATATCTGACATACATTTATCAAGACGTCAGGACACAAAATAGAAATCCATAAGCATTCAATTAAACAGGTGCTCAGGTCCCCTTCTAAAGATGGAAGTGTAGCTATGGGGGCTTAACACAAGAGACATCTCTGATTTCTTCTTTGGATGCTCAAAGGCCAAACGGCAGTGTGCGTTGTAAAGCAGCCTGAATGGGAAGACACAGGCTTTAATCTTAACCTTGCGGCCTTGAAAGTGGTTGAAAAATGACAATGTTGTGTCCTGCTCTTTCCTCACAGGATCCTTGTGAAGGTCACGGAAAGATGGTGGAATTTAAAGCAGCATTGAGAAGCTGTTCAATGGTAAGTCATTGTTACTCACTTTATTTCAGGTTATTCAGCCTGAATAACCATCTGCTAATTAAGTCACTATGTTTTGAAAGAATCTTTAGGTCTTGGCTTACATGCCTAACCTTCTCAGCCTCTCGCATGGCTTTGGAATTCCTGTGTCTCAACATTCCCCGAGCCAGGCCTGGAGTGCAAGTTTACCCTGGCAAGGTCCAAGGGATGGGCCACTTGTTTATCAGCGTTGCCTGGCACAGGCAAGGGTCATTGAAGGTGGGACACCAAATATAGGCTTGCCCGTCACTCAGCCCCATTTGTCACCTGGATCAGAGTCTCCATCACATCACCTGGCCCTACTCCCTGGGCCAGTCCCAGAGATGGTCTTGTCTGTGAGTCAGGATTAAAACGGGAGACAGTCCGGGATTTAGGAGGATGAAAGGGAATGCCAGACCCTGCCATGTCAACTAGGGAGAGGGTGGACTCCAGACTGCTGAATACCCAGTTCCCAGTGAGAGCTACCTGGGTGGATTCTTAATGAATAATGCTGTGGAAGAGATTATACTGGGAATGCACTATTGTGGGGACTGGAGAAGAGCATAAACCAGATGCAGGAGGCCAGAGTTCTAGTTCTGCCTGGCCTTTTCGAAGCTGTGTGATCTGGGAAAACCATGCAGGCTCTCTGAACTTCAGTGTCTCTCTCTAAAACAGGCATGATAGTCTCATCTATTTCCCTATTTTGGGGAGGATGGTAGATGTTTGAGTGAGTGAAATTGCAGAGTATTATAAAATGTGAAAGCTGATGAGTCCTGCAATAACTCTAAGTTGTCACATATCTATGTTAATTTTTTAAAAATATTGCTATACTGTGTATTTTGGGCACATTCTTCCTAATTCAATACTTGCTTTTTCTTTTTTTCTTTTTCTTTTTTTTTTAATTTTTACTTTATTTTACTTTACAATACCATATTGGTTTTGCCATACATTGACATGAATCCACCACGGGTGTATATGAGCTCCCAATCCTGAATCCCCCTCCCACAACCCACCCCATATCCTCTCTCTGGATCATCCCCATGCACCAGCCCCAAATCATCCCACCCTCTCCCTCTCCCACAGAGTCCAAAAGTCCGTTCTATACATCTGTGTCTCTTTTAACTACCAACTATAGAGCTGAAAAGTGATACCTTAGGGCAAAAGTGGGTGGGGTAGATAAAATGGGGGCTCAGTGATTCTGTTTTTTCTTTATTAGGGGTCCATTAAAGAACCAGGGAGGGAACCTTAGGCTTTGAGCAGACATCGCCAGTGGCAATGCTATTTTCATCTCAGTGTTGGTTGCTCTGTTAGAGGCCTGATTCCACATAGTGAGTTAAATTGTCTACACTGACTGAAGCAAAGATTTTGCATCACAGAAGCACATATCTGGAATCTAAGTGATAATCAGTACTAATATAATCATGTTGTTGGGTCAAATTGTCTGGAGCCTGGCCCTTGGACCAGGCCCTGTGGCAAATCTCATTTAATCTTTACAGCCACTCTTCAAGACAGGTGCTTACAACATTCACTTTAGAGACAGAGACAAGGAATCTAAGGGAAATTACATTGCTCAGGTGGCTAGTGGTTCTGGCCATACTTGGCTAGTTTGTGTCACATGGCTAGGCTGGAACTTAGGTGGCTCTAACTCCAAAGCTGTGTTCTTCTGTTAACCTTAGCTACTATTTATTGTTTACTGAGTATCAGTTGCTTTATATATACTACTTTTAATACAACAGCCTTGTAGAACAAATGTTGTGATTCCCATTTTGTAGATGAGAAAACCGAGGCACAGAAAGCTAAAGTGACTTGTCTGAGGTCCTATAGCTAGTAAGCAGCAGAACCACAATTCAAACCCCAGTTAAGCTGGTTCTATGTCCCATGTCCCTGCTTATAACACACTGGAGAGGAGTCCAGGGTCAGCAACTCCATTAACCGAACTTCACAGGTGATGGGAACTGGGGTCTTACCAACTTGTCATCTCTCCATGGGGCAGAGAGAGTACTCACTGGTGGGAGTAACGGGGCGATGGAATTCAATTCAGTAAAATAAAGGACTTTCCTAGAGTCAGTGCTCCTCACACATGGAAAGGGCTCCTTCGGGACTGGAGAGTTCTTTCTCCCTCTTGACTTAGCTTGGGCTGGATGGCCAAGTGGCTGCAATGTAGTGAAACCCTTTCAAGGGTATTTCAAGCCCTGAGACAGATTTAGGGATCTGATTGGTGGCTGGAACCTCACCTGGCAGAGAAGCTGCCCAGAGGTATTTCCTCCTAAAAACTGCCTCTTTAGTTTCTTCATCCAGGTAAAACAGATAATGTGGGAAAGCAAGGGCTTTGGAAAGAACCAAACCAGGATTCAAGAAACACTATCTATTCAACTGTGGGAAAATTACTCAAAATCTTTGAGCTCAATGTCATCATGTACATAAAGAGAGGTTGAGAAAGCTTTTCTTAGAAGGTTGTTTCTGGTTAAATAAGACAGCAGTAATAGCAAAGATACTATATATAAATGCTTACACATAGCGGGTGTTTAATAATTTTAGTTGCTTTCATTATTACTGTTAGTGTTTTTAATCTCCAGTTTTAAAATCCCTTTTCTTTTCTTTTTTAAAAATGTATTTTGTAGGCTGAGCCAGATCTTCGATCTTTGTTGCAGCATGCAAGATCTTTAGTTATGACGTGTGGGATCTAGTTCCCCAATCTGGGGTTGAACCTGGGCCCCCTGCATTGGGGGCACAAGAGCCTTAGCCACTGGGCCACCAGGAAAGACCCCGAAATACCTTTTCTTAAATAAATCTCTCCCACTCCTTCTCCATGGCTCTTCTGTTCAGACTGCGAACCCACTCTGTTTTTCAGCCTTCAGAGTGTGCTGTACCCAAGAAAGATGAAGCCTCCTTGGGGGCAGGGGGACAGGGGGTCATGAAGCCTGGCACCAGGGACAGCTCACTGGCAGGGTCCTGAGCCTGTGCCCTGGGTCAGCCACTTCCCCACTTTGGCAGTGCTGGTGCCTAATACCCGCTGACCTTGCTGGTGCTCTGCACTTGGAAGGGAAGCAGTGAACCCAAACAGAGTCCCTGTGGCCCAGGGAGACCGTGGCTCCCCCTGGGTAGGACACTCAAGGTCAGCCGCTTCCTGCGAAGCTTCTGAGGAGATACATGAAGGCCCCCTTCCAGAGGCCCTTTCTCAAAGCCTGGGGAGCATAGGTCACTTAATCCCAGTACAAAAATAAACCCAGCTCTTTTAAAATTCAGACAGAGTAGACACACCTGCCCCTCAAACTAAGGCTCTAGCGCACGGGTCATATTCTATCTTTTCTGAAATCATCTCTGAGATGTGGCCGACTGTTACTCTCAGAAACTCGCTTGGTTCTCTCTTGACCTTTATAATTTGTTTTTAACGACCATGTTGTACCCTAGGGTGCATCCTGATTCAGCCACTTCCTAGCCATGTGACCCTGAGAGATTACTTTGCTTCTTTGAAGTTTCGTTACTAGCTCTGAAGAATGACGTATTGCAGGACTTTTGGTGACTTTTGGTGACTTTTGGCTAACTGTGCTGCACACCTGCACAGGTCAGTAAACAACTGACAAATCATGATCCTCCCCCTTTCCCATGATGAGGTCACTGGTCAGGCTCAGAGAAGCTCCTGTCTTCTTTGGCCCCAATAATAAGACAATGATTGTCTCGTCTCCCGCTTTCCTTCATTGCAGTGAGTAACTGTGATTCTTCACAGTTGAAGGCATCCCATTTCTCTTTGGCTGTGAAGTCCAGCTCTTGGATATAGTACTCCCGAAAATCTGAGCCGCACACTTGTAACTGGAAGTCTGCCTGCCTCAGGAGTCCTATTTCCTGTGTGTTATATTCCTTGTCTGTGTCCTTCCTCTTGTAAAACAGGTTAATCATCTAACTCTTGGTGAGCTTGTTATTTGCTCCGACCTCTGTCATCACACTTGTAGTGGCTCAGATGGTAAAGAATTTGCCCGCACATGCAGGAGACCTGGGTTCGATTCCTGGGATAGGAAGATCCCCTGTAGAAGGGAACGGCAACCCACTCCAGTATGCTTTCTTGGAGAATTCCATGGACAGAGGAGCCTGGCAGACTACAGTCCATGGGGTCACAAACAGTCGGACACAACTGAGCAACTAACACACTTGTACTTAGCAGGAAATCCTCTTGCAGCCCATGGGGTTTGGCCCTGTGGCTTTTCTCCAAGGCCTTGACTGTTTGTACAGTTTTACTAAGCTTACAGACTACTTTCTCATAGTTTATTCCATTTATTTCTAACAAATGCCCTTGGGATAGGTGGCCTAACTTTAATTTTTACTGTTCAGAAATGGAAACTCAGAGAAGTGATATTCAAAGCTAGAATTTAAACTGCCTCTATGGCTGAGGCTCTTCATTTGTTTCTGTTTCCTTTTTCAAGTTCGAAGAATTTCTTTCTTTTTTTTTTTTTTTTAAATGAACTTTTTTTTTTTTGGCTACACTGGGTCTTTGCAGCACACAGGCTGGCACAAAGTTTTAGTTGCCCTACGGCACGTGGAATCTTAGATCCCCAGTCAGGGATCAAACCCACATTCCCGGCACTGGAAAGCAAATTCTTAACCACTGGACCACCGAGGAAGTCTCCCAGGATTTCTGAATTTGTGTTCTCCCAAGAGTGTCTCCCTGTCTTCCGGGAGGATTGTAGCAATTTGCCTGTTGAAAGATTCTGCTCACTCTTTCCTTCTCCTTCTCTCCCCCCAATCTCCTACCTCCTCCATCTCTAGTGGATGGCTTGTGTGGGGGGCTGCAGAGCCACCTGTCTGCCCGCTTGAGAGGGTTCTGAGCCTTGGGGTCACCTGTACCCCTACCAACGGGCAGGGCTTCTTTTAAGGACTGAGTTGTTCAGAATGGAACCGAAGTCAAGCCAGAAGAATCTCTGACATTTTCTGGGTCATAAAGAAGTTTTACATACAATGCAATGAACTGAAAGTACCCAGCGTTGCAGTTCAATCCCCAAAATATTATAAACTGAGGACACAGGTTTTCCCCATTTTCCTGCCCTTTTTGTATTGGTGCCCACCTTTCCTTGTATTCAGGAGACGGTCAGTACAAGCTCATCAATGGCAATGAATTGTAAACTGTACTGCAGAGACAGGGGTCCTCAGACCTGTTCGCCAACCCTTCCTTCTTGGGGAGTCACCACCTTGGCTCAGTGAAAGGAACAGGAATTAGAGGCGGTGGCTCTGATCCTTGGACAGCATTTTCCCTCGTTTCTCACTCTCAGTCACACTCACGCCTGCCACTCACTGGGATGTAACAACAACAGTAACAACAAAATCCTGTACTGAAATCTAGAGGAAACAATGGGAATCACCCCTCAAGCCCAAGCTGGGAAGGATCTTCCCAGTAAACAGAACTTTTAATTGATTTTCAACACAGACATGTCTTTTTGGGGGGCTTTTTTGATTAGTTTCAAATGATTAAGAGCAAGCCTATTGCTGAACATCCTTGGGATATAAAATCTGTTTTAAATCAATGACTCTTTTGAGTTTTGCCAAAGTGCAAGACAGGATAAGGTGAACTGTAGAAGTCTGAGTCACTTACTCACACCTTTTGAAAAAGAAATCCTTGTATTTTAAGCATTGGAAAGGTGGTTTCCGCTGTATTGTGTCTATTGTAACCACTTTGTGCAGGGCTTTACAGTTTAGGAAAATGTCACCACATCCATATTGATCCTGGGAGAGGAGACCAAGACCTTGAGGGCAGGAACTTTCTCAAAGTCACACGTCATTCATTATGTGATTCTAGGACTACAATGAACACTTTTTGACTAAGACAATAAGAAACATTATTCCATCAAAATAGTTTTAGACCAAAAATGATCCCTTACTCATTCTCTGTGAGCTTTCCTTGCACCCTCAAATGCTAATCACCCTGTGAGGAGTGTTCTAGACAACTGGGTCTACCCCAGAATCGAGCATAACTTGACCCTCCTCACACGGAACCAGAGTGGCTGGTGGCGCTTGAAAGAAATACACGCTTACTCTAGGAAACACACCCTTACTCTGCGGACCCTTCCTAGTCCCAGTGCACCCCCAGGCCCGCCCGCCCCCAGGCCTGATGCCCTTCGCTCCACTCACCTGTCTGTGTGATCTCTGTCGGCTCAGCTGCATAAGGGGGTTCACGTCCTCTTTAAATACATAAGGGCCATCACCAGCCTTGGCCCGTGGTTCAGGGAAGGGGAGGGAGGCTCAGGGGAGGGGGTGAATGAGACATGAGTAACACAACTGCTATCAGAGGCCGAAAATAGCTTGTGACCAAAGCCCTGAGTGTCGTTGCCCCCACACCAGCTGCGAGGCCCTTGCAGAACCATATCGCCTGGGTTTTGTTGTATTTGCCAGTCGCCTTTGGCACACAGGGATCAATTTGTGGAGTGTGCATTTCTGATCAAGTGGTGGGAACAGGAACAAAAGCAAGAAAGGAGTTTATACCTAAAATCAGTTTTCCAGGCTCCCACTCCCCTGACCCTCCTGGAAATCAATGCAAAGTACCTGCACATGAATCATGAACCATATCTGGGCGCCCTCTGGAACTCGAAGACACGGGTCACTGTTCTTGTGAAGGAAACTCAGAGCTAAAAATAAGAGTGATGGGTGTCTGGAATGATACTTAGATGATCTCTTCAAAGCAGCTTGGGAAAATAAAGTCAGCTTAATCATTAAAGTCACGTCACTTCATGGCCCGCTATCCTATGAGGAAACTTTTCTCTCCAAAGTTTTTAGTTACTTTGTTATCTTTTTCAACTTAAGAATTTAACATGGCTGTGCGTCCTATTTAAGGTAAGTCTTGACAAGTCTCTATAAACCCACATTTTTTTTTGGAGGTCTAATTTCTCGCTGCCTGAAGAGCACATATGTTTTGATCAAGCATCAAGGACTGAATGAATGATAGAATTTGATAGCTGACAAGAAGTTCAGAGGTTTAATAGACAAATTGCTTTCCTTTTTATAAATTATATATATATATACATATATATATATATATTATATATACATGTATTTATTTGGCTGCACCAGGTCTTAGTTGCAGCATATGGGATCTAATTCTTTGTCCAGGGATTGAACCTGGGCATCCTGCATTGGGAGTAGAAAGTGTTAGCCAGTTTGACCACCAGGGAAGTCCCAGTAGACCAAGTCTTTATGCTATGGCTAAAGAAACAGACGCCTAACTTGTTCAAGGCCAGACCATGAGGTCTGGCCATGAAATCAAGGCCAGATCTAGGACTTCAGTTCAGTTCAATTGCTCAGTCATGTCCAACTCTACGACCCCATGAACTGCAGCACGCCAGGCTTCCCTGTGCATCACCAACTCTCGGAGTTCACTCAGATTCATGTCCATTGAGTTGGTGATGCCATCTAACCATCTCATCCTCTGTTGTCCCCTTCTCCTCCCGCCTTCAATCTTTCCCAGCATCAGGGTCTTTTCAAATGAGTCAGTTCTTTGCATCAGGTGGCCAAACTATTGGAGTCTCAGCTTCAGCATCAGTCCTTCCAATGAATATTCAGGACTGATTTCCTTTAAGATGGACTGGTTGGATCTCCTTGCAGTCCAAGGGACTCTCAAGAGTCTTCTCCAACACCACGGTTCAAAAGCAATTTGAAAATCAATTTTTCGGGGCTCAGCTTTCTTTATAGTCCAACTCTCACATCCATACATGGCTATTGGAAAAACCATAACCTTGACTGGACTGACCTTTGTTGGCAAAGTAATGTCTCTAATTTTTAATATGCTATCTAGGTTGGTCATAACTTTCCTTCCAAGGAGTCAGCGTCTTTTAATTTCATGGCTGCAGTCACCATCTGCAGTGATTTTGGAGCCCCCCAAAATAAAGTCTGACTTTCCCCATCTATTTCCCATGAAGTGATGGGACCAGATGCCATGATCTTAGTTTTCTGAATGTTGAGCTTTAAGCTAACTTTTTCACTCTCCTCTTTCACTTTCATCAAGAGGCTTTTTAGTTCCTCTTCACTTTCTACCATAAGGGTGGTATCATCTGCATATCTGAGGTTATTGATATTTCTCCCAGCAATCTTGATTCCAGCTGTGCTTTCTCCAGCCCAGCGTTTCTCCTGATGTACTCTGCATAGAAGTTCAATAAGCAGGGTGACAATAGATAGCCTTGACGTACTTTTTGCCTGATTTGGAACCAGTCTGTTGTTCCATGTCCAGTTCTAACTGTTGCTTCTTGACCTGCATACACATTTCTCAAGAGGCAGGTCTGGTATTCCCATCTCTTTCAGAATTTTCCACAGTTTATTGTGATCCACACAGTCAAAGGCTTTGGTATAGTCAATAAAGCAGATATAGATGTTTTTCTGGAACTCTCTTGCTTTTTCTATGATGCAGCAGGTGTTGGCAATTTGATCTCTGGCTCCTCTGCCTTTTCTAAAACCAGCTTGAACACCTGGAAGTTCATGGTTCATGTATTGTTGAAGCCTGGCTTGCAGAATTTTGAGCATTACTTTACTAGTGTGTGAGATGAGTGCAATTGTATGGTAGTTTTAGCATTCTTTGGAATTGGAATGAAAACTGACTTTTTCCAGTCCTGTGGCCACTGCTGAGTTTTCCAAATTTGCTGGCATATTGAGTGCAACACTTTCACAGCATCATCTTTTAGGATTTGAAATAGCTCAACTTGAATTCCATCACCTCCACTAGCTTTGATCATAGTGACCCTTTGTAAGGCCCACTTGACTTCACATTCCAGGATGTCTGGCTCTAGGTGAGTGATCACACCGTTGTGATTATCTGGGTCATGAAGATCTTTTTTGTACAGTTTTTCTGTGTATCCAGGACTTGACAGGTCCTAGATCAAAATTCAAGTTATCTGTTTCTTAAGGAAAGGTTCTTTCCACTGGTGTTGATCTGGATGTTGAGATTAGGTGTGGGTAATACCCAACCAAGAGTTGTGTGAAATCCAGCCCTCCAAATCAGTGGTATTAGCTTGTTAATTACATGACCCAAAGCTGTTGGTTTTTTGATGGAATACTTCACTGTAAAGAAGCTTGCAATAATTTCACAAATATGAATACAGCAAAACCCAATGTGAGATTTCCCTAGTCTGTGTTTTCATACAAAAATATATTTGTTATTGAAATGGTAAGTACTCTAGGATGTTCAAGTTAGAAGGAACTTAGAAGTCATCTAGGGAAAGCAGCTTCCAGACTTTGATGTGTCATTTTTAGAATTATAATACTATTTTCTATAAATAGTGTTAAATGAGAAACAAATATAGTGAGTTAGTGAGTGAGTGAGTGAAAGTCACTCAGTCGTGTCCAACTCTTTGCAACCCCATGGTCTGTATAGATCATGGAATTCTCTAGGCCAGCATACCAGAGTGGGTAGCCTTTCCCTTCTCCAGGGGATCTTCCCAACCCAGGGATCGAACCCAGTCTCCCACAGTGCAGGCAGATTCTTCAGCAGCTGAGCCACAGGGAAGCCCAAGAATACTGGAGTGGGTAGCCTATCCCTTCTCCAGGGGGATCTTCCTGACCCAGGGATTGAACCAGGGCCTCCTGCACTGCAGGCAGATTTTTTACCAACTGAGCTATCAGGGAAGCCCCAGTGGGACATAAATATATAAATCAAATAAAATAGGAACTTCACTGCTTGAAAAACATAGGTGATCTACTTACATAGCCTTTCTCTGAACCTTCAAAGTAGCTTCTAAAATATTTCTTTGAGTCAAAATTTGAAAGTCACAAATGTAGCCCACAACTTTCATTTTTATCAGTCCAAATATTAAGGCCTAAAGAAGAGATATAGTTTGCTCAAGGGGAAATGCAATATGTATAGTAGAGTAATTTCTGGAGCCAGAAAATCTAGGTTTGACTCTAATGTTTCTGATCTTAAAAAAAAAAAAGTCTTCTAATGACACAAGTAACACAAGAATGTATATTTATTGTGAAAGACTAAATGATAAAGATGTACTTGGGGTAAATTGTAAAAGTGCCCTCCCAGGACTTCCCTGGTGGGGGCACTGATTCTATCTCTGGTCCAGGAACTAAGATCCCGCAAGCTGTATTTATGGTACAAAGGCCAAGAACGTACCCTCCCACAGTCCTCTTTCCCAGAGTTAACCCATGACAATATTTTGAGTTTTACACATAATTGAAAAGGTCTCTATTAGTTTGCTAGAACTGCTGTAACAAACATACACTGGGTAGGTTAAACAACAGAAATTAATTTTCTCACAATTCTGGAGCTAGAAATCCAAGATCAAGGTGTCAGTAGGGTTGGTTTCTTCTGAGGCCTTTCCGCTTGGCTTGTTGATGGCCATCTTCCTCACACGTTTGCAGATGGTCTTCCCCTTGTGCGTCTCTGTTCTAATCTTCTCTTTTTAAAAGGATACCAGTCATGTTGGATTTAGGGCCCAGACATAGGACCTCACTTTACTTTTAAAGGCCTTATCTTCAAATATAGTCTCATTCTGAGGTTCCAGGGGTTAGGTCTTTGACAGAAATTTGGGAGGAACAATTCAGCCCGTAACAGTCTCAATTTTGCCTATACCTGAATGCTAGCTCCACAGTCTCCAGAGTTGTACTGTCTAATATAATAGCCAATAGTCTCCTGCAGCTGAGTTGAAATTATTTAAAATTAAACAAAATGAAAAATTCAGTTCCTCAGTCACAGTAGCCATAGTCTAAGCACTTACTGCCCACATGTGGCTCCTGCCTACACCTTGGACAGTGTAGCTATAGCGTGTTTCCATTAGTGCAGAAGTTCTGTTAACTAGCACTGCTCTAGAGTTTCTTCGTCTGAAAAATGAAGCAAATGCCTTTTGGATTCTACAAGGACTAGATAATATTAAGCATGCATTGGACACATGGCAGGGTGTCCAATCAATGCTAGCTGAGTGTTGACTCAACAGTGAGTAAATAGTAATACAAGGATCAGAACCCACTGTTCCCGCCTCATTGTTCCCCCAGAACAGTCATAAATGACTCACTTGTGAAACAGAGAACACAAAGAACATTAGGCAAGAGAGTGAGACGGGACGATGATTTTAAATGCACTCCTGAAAACACTGTCTTTATACCTAAATCAGAATAAGCTGTATTTTATTTAATTCTCTCAATGACTTTGTAAAGAAGATATTTCTATACCCATTACTATACCCATGAGTGAGGAATGAAATAAATACAGCTCTTGAAAGCTACTAAGTAACTCCTTCAAGGCCACGCAGCAGAGTCAACAGTGAGTCAGTGGCAATATCAGGACTAGAATCACGATTTCCTCTCTTCACTTCACCTAGGATAAACCAAAAACTGAGCAGTCACTGGGAAACACAGATCTCTAAGGAGACAGGAAATTCAAACCCAGATGAAATTTCAAATCCCTTCTGCAGTGTTGGTTCCCAGATTCATTGAATCATTGCCCCCTCAGTAAACATTTTTGTTTACAGGCTTACACACACGTATATATGTACATATATGTGTAAATTATAGATGTATTACTGTAATATACAATATAAAACACACTCCATGAAAAAGTGTTAATCAGTCAGTAATGTCCTACTCTTTGAGACCCCATGGACTGTAGCCCACCAGGCTTCTCTGTTCATGGAATTCACAAGGCAAGAATGCTGGAGTGGGTGGCCAGTCCTGGTCTTCCCGATCCAGGGATCAAACCCAAGTCTCTTACACTGCAGGCGGATTCTTTACCTTCTGAGCCACTGGGGAAGTCCCAACATATTACTGTCATGTATACCATAAAACACACTCCATATTATGCACTAAAAAACATGAAAATAAATGTTCTAATTCTTTTTCTCATGCGCTAGTATTTCACATGCTGTCTAGGATATTGGCCTCCCTTTCGCTTTGGAAACCACTGTTCTAAACCATGTCAGACACAGAGAAAATACGCAGGAGAACTTATAGGCCTGGGAATCTTAGCTTCCATCTGCTCCTCCAAAGCACTCTGAAAAGAAACATAATTGGACTATAATGTATTCAATGTCAGCCACATTCTTAAAGTAAATAGGGCTTTTCACTATTTCTCTCTGCACCAGTGGTCTGACATTTGTCATCGGATCTTATTTCCAAGAGAGAGTTAATTTAAAACTGCCATTCAAAGGTTGCCCCTGGCCATGTGGTTCTTTCATGAAAGGTAGAGAAATGGGCAGAGCAACAGTTAAGGGCACCAAGATGGTTCTTTTTCCCCAAGATATATATATATAGTCATCCTCACTACAATGAAGTGAGACTTGGAGAAACAAATAATTTATGTACTTGCATCATTCAGATTTTTTTTTTTACTGGCCTCTTTGTTCTTATGACCATATATCACTGCTGATTGTAGTGATGACTGGGTTCCTTACATAATGCTTTTAGCTTAAAGGCATTACCGAGTGTTTGATTCTCTCTCAGATGTGGTTCTCCTCTCTCTGTCCCTTTCTCTGTTTCTCAAGCAATGGGAGGGTATAGATAGGTGTTATTATTCCCTTTTCTCTTTCTTAAAATCTTTATTTTTATTTATTATTTGTCTGTGCTGTGTTTTAGTTGGGGCATGCAGGATTTTTTATCTTTGTGGCAGCATGCTGTCTTAGTTGCATCATGTGGAATCTAGTTCCGTGACCGGGGATTGAACCTGGGCCCCTGCATTGGGAGTGAGGAGTCTTAACCGCTGGATCACCAGGGCAGTGCCTATTATTCCACCTTTTTTTTTTTTTTTTCAATAGATGAATAACCTGGTTTGAGAGGTGAGGTAAAGCCAGTAAATGGTAAAGTGAGAACCTGCTCCAGGTTCTCTGCCTTGGACCAATGCCCTGAGGGAAGTTTCAGCTGATCTGATCGCACTTTGTGGTTGGGAAAGAGGACAGCGCAGGGGCGGGACCCTGCAGATCAGAGCAACCCTGCTGCCAAAGCACCAACTCAACTTCGTCTTGCCCTGAGAGTTTAGAAGGGCTTAATTTGCATCAGTGGTCCCGGGGTTCAGTAGAGGCTATTTTTGTATTCCCTGTTCAGCCAGGACAAAGCCTCTAGGAGGAGCCCGAAGCAGTGCAAACCCTTCGGTGGGTCTCACAAGGCCAGCAAATTGACAAATGCAAATTAACACATGGGGGTTCAGAAGAGGATCAGTGGGATCATTTTAGGAGTGATTGCTACGGCTCGAGTGGCGTCTATCACTGCTCACATGTATCAACAATTTGTTCTTGCTGTTGTGTCGCTAAGTCATGTCCAACACTCTTGCGACCCTATGGACTGTAGCCCACCCAGGCTCCTCTGTCCATGGAATTCTCCAGGCAAGAATGCTGGAGTGGGTTACCATTTCCCTTTCCAGGGGATCTTCCCGACCCAGGGATCAAACCTGCATCTCTAGCAGTGAAGGCAGATTCTTTACCACTGAGCCAGCAGCAAAGCCCTTGCATAAACTATAGAAATGCTTTTGAATCCAGTCTTTCTTTTTATCCCTGCTTCTCTTACTGCCTTAGCTCAGATGTCTTGCCTAGCTTTTTTTTTTTTTTTGGAAGCTTCCTGCTCAGTTTTCCTCACCTCTCTTCCATCTCTCACACTGCTACAAGAATGTCTGTCTTTGGAAACACAGATCTGAGGATGGCAGCTTCCCACTTAGAGACCCCCGCCCCCATTAACACCCCATTAGTATGCAGTCGTATTAAAAACTTTGACATAGCATTTCGGTTTCTTCTTCTAGCCGCGGATTAACATTCCAACCTTTTCTCCCACCACCCTACTTTCCTTTATCCTATCTTCCAGCCTCTCCAGGCTAATCACTCTTCTCCAAAAATAGCCAGCCCTCTATCGTGCCTCTCTGCTTTGCTCACACTCCATCTTCTGCCTGGAATGTCCTCCCCTCCTTACCTACCCCCTCGGATGGAATCTTCCTTGGCCTTCCATGAGTACCTCAAATGCCACCTCTTCAGTGCAGGCCTCCTCCCTGCCCCTTTCCAGGTGGGATATGCCACTCTCTGTGCTGGCCCCCAAACACTCCTTCCACATGCCTCCTTCAAGGAATTTTGGCTGGTTTGTCATATGTCATTTTGGCTCATGAGGTGGTGAACTCCTTAGAGGAACAGAGAGCATCATATTTATCTTTGTGTCCTCTGTGTTGTCACCTGCAGGCATTCGAAAATTTTTGGTTGAATTTATTCATCTAACTGAGTGGTTTTGAGAAGTCTTACAAGGGCTAAATTCCTTCCAGATCTTAGATAAACAGCAAAGGAGACAGCACAAAATCAGCAAGAAGAAATGCCTATTTAAGCACGTAGCCACTCTATACAGCCTGAAGTGGACATAGCACCAGGTTGGAATGGACAGAAATGGGTTTCTAGTCTTGCCTCTGCCATGAACTGAGTTGTGTGCCCTTTGGCAAGTCAGTCCCCCTTTCAGATTTCTTTCTTTACAAAATGTTCATGCTGGGAATTCCCTGACAATTCAATGGTTGAGTCTCCATGCTTTCACTATCGAGGGCAAGTGTTCAATCCCTGGTCAGGGTGCTAGGATCCTGAAAGTCGCACAGCGCAGCCAACAGCTCATGCTGGACAAAATGACTTTTAAGGTGTCTTCTAATTCTAAAATTTGAACATTCTTATTTTCTAGTTAGGGAAAGTAAGTCTTTATTTCCTTTTGTGTGTGATGGTCCCTTAGCAACAAAAGCAGACATTCTATATTGTCATAGAAGCACCTACTGTGGCCCTATTACATAAAATGTATGTATTAGAGATAGTACCAAATATTTTATGAAGCAAGAGTTCTTGATAAAGGGTAAAAAAAAAAAAAAAGCAGAATTAACTAACAAAAAACTCCTTACTGACAAAATGTTAGGGCTTTGGTCCTTTAAAGTTGAAAGGCCATGCATAAGACCAAGAAAAAGACCTCAGAAAGATTAGTTGATCTGATGGGTTCAAAAAGAAGGAGGAGAGAATAAAGTAGTCGGGTCATACACAAAGATGGTTTGGAGGAGAAGGAGAAGATGCTTGAAGGTGGGGTTTTAACTCAAGTCTTTGGGGAAGGCGGTCTACAGTATGGCACAGGGGCAAAGAGAATAGGAAATCCTCAAGGTGGTGAGTGAAGTGATGTCACTGGAACCTGTTAGGCACTGTGACAATTTCCTTTTGTGTACAGGAAACTTGAAAGTCCTCTAATATTCTGAAATGCTATTTTGTTTAAAACTGGGTTTATTTCTTAGAGGAATTTTAGGTTCACGGTAATGTTGTGTGAAATGTACAGAGAATTTCATATACATGGACAGCCTCTTCCAATATGTGTCCTGCACGGAGTGGTGCAGTTGACTGAATCAATGGACCTGCACTACACATCATTATCATCCTAACTCCATAGTTTTACATTAAGGTTCACTCTTGGTATTTTATAATCTATGAGTTTTGACAAATGTATAAGAACATGTTCCCACAGTCATATTTCCATACAGAATAGTTTCAAAGTCCTATAAATTCTGTCTGCTATGTCTATTCAACCTTTTTCACCCACTAACCTCTGGAACTTTTTATTGCCTCCATCTAAGTCTAAGTCACTTCAGTCGTGTCCGACTCTGTGCGACCCCACAGATGGCAGCCCACTGGGCTCCCCCATCCCTGGGATTCTCCAGGCAAGAACACTGGAGTGGTATTGCCTCCATAGTTTTGCCTTTTCTGGAATGTCATGTGGTTGGAATCACATAGTATGTAGCTTTTTCTGATTGGATTATTTTACTTCATGATATGCATTTAAGCTTCCTTCATGTCTTTTCATGGCTTGATAGCTCTTTTTTTTTTTTTTTTTAGCGTTGAGTATTATTCTATTGTCTGGGTGTACCACAGTTTATTAGCCATTCTTCCACTGAAGGACATCTTGAGTGCTTCTAAGTTTTGGCAGTTATGAGTAAGACCGCTATAAACATCCATGTGCAGGTTTTTAAAGTCTTCAGTTCTTTTGGGTACATACTAAAGAGTGCAATTGCTGAAGCATATGGTAAAAATGCATTTAATTTTATAAGAAACTGCCAAACCATCTTCCAAAATGGCTGTATTATTTTGCATTCCCACCAGCAATTAATGAGAGTTCTTGTTGTTATATATCCTTGTCAGCATTTGATGTTGTCAGTTTTCTGGATTTGGGCCATTCTAAAAGGTGTATTGTACTGATTTTCAGTTCCCTAAAGAAATAGAGGAAAAGAACAGAATGGGAAAGACTAGAGATCTCTTCAAGAAAATTAGAGATACCAAGGGAACATTTCATGCAAGGATGGGCTCGATAAAGGACAGAAATGGTATGGACCTAACAGAAGCAGAAGATATTAAGAAGAGGTGGCAAGAATACACAGAAGAACTGTACAAAAAAGATCTTCACAACCCAGATAATCATGATGATGTGATCACTAATCTAGAGCCAGACATCTTGGAATGTGAAGTCAAGTGGGCCTTAGAAAGCATCACTACGAACAAAGCTAGTGGAGGTGATGGAATTCCAGTTGA